>PVIY010021197.1:0-42853 GCA_004026745.1 Myrmecophaga tridactyla
GGCAGGATTTGGAGAGCCTGGACAGTTTGATCTAATATGGGACTCCCCTAATAGGCAATCTGCTCTGGGGCTCTCCATGGGGCTGGGCCGGCCTGAGACCCTTCCTCCCCCCTCTTCTTTCACAGCCATCAAACCAGCACCGGAGTCTGAGCGTTTCCCAGCTGTTACACCCAATAAACCTCTGGAACTTCTAACTCCATCTTAGCGTCTCCTATGGACTGAATCATGTCCCCCAAACACAAATGTTCAACCCCTGCCCCTGTGACTGTGATTATCTGGAAATAAGGTCTTTGAAGATACAATTAGTTAAGAGGAAGACAAACTGGATTACAGTGGGCCCTGACCCCATATAACTGGTGTCCTTACAAGAAGAGGAAATTGGATATATATATAGAGAGAGGAGGCGCCCACATGCCTCAGACCGAGTTATACCCCAAGCCAATGCACGTCATGGGTTGCTGGCAAGCCACAGCCAGAACCCTAGAGTCTTCCGAGGGAATGTGGCCCTGCCGACAGCTTGGTTTGGGACATGTGCCCTGCAGAACCGTGGGACAATACATTTCTGCTGTTTGGAGTCTCCCGCTTGTGGCACTTGGTTAGAGCAACCCTAGCAAACCAAATCACCATCTACTTCCTGAAGAACCCCAAAAAGACAGATGTCCCTAGATGTTAAGTTGGCCCGTGACTATTTCTGGCCAACGGAATGTAAACAGAAATAGTAGCTATCACTTCCAAAGCCGACCTGGTTAAGATCCAGTGTGCCCTCCCCATGGATTCCTCTCCACTTCCATCTTCCTGAATCCCCAGGATGAGGAAGTTAGAAGATGCCAGCACCCTGAGTCCCTGGGTCCCTGGATCACTGTTTGGAGGAGAGCCACCCAGGAGACTCTCTCACACACTAGGCTTTGCACGAGCAAAGTACAAATTTTACTACAGTGAGCAATGGAGTCTTCAGGATTTGTTCGTTACTGCAGCACAGCCTACCTCATCCTGACTAACAAAAGCTATATCCCATATATATACAGATAGATCGCTCAGTACCTCTGTTTGCACTTCTATCTTAGACTTGTAAGTTGTGAATTTCCCTCCTGAGACTGCATATCTCTGTATGAAGAAGTTGGTGTTACCCTGAACCCACAGGTGGGGAGGTCAAACACACGCAGGCCCCTGTCAAGATAAGGCAGCATGTCAAAACTCAGCCTGACGCCACCTCCCCAGCCTCCCCTTTTTAAAAGGCCCCTGGAAACAGAGAGAGCTGCCCGAGGGTGCTGACTACCTCTAAGGAATGGGTGAGATCTGGCACAGCCAAGGACACTGCCTATCTATTGGAGAAGCTCAGGGGCTGGTGCTGGCGGGAGACAGGCATCTGTACCGTGGGGTCCCCTCCATCCCCCAGCGAGGGGAATGAAGTCCCCGGGGGAAGTGATCCAGACAAACCATCCCCCAGAATGCCAATGCAGAAAGCAGACTCTAACTTATATACTTACAATGCAGTTCAACAAACGTTTACAGATGCCCACTGCACGTGGGACCCCACAGGAGGAGACGCGGCTTTGCCCTCACAGGGCCCCCGTCGGTGGGAGAGACACACACTGATACAGGCGTGACCGCAACCAGCGCATGCGCCAGGAGCTGCAGACCGATAAAGAGCTCAGGGCTGGCAAGCTCCTTCCCCGACACCCCCTCTCAGCCACGCAGTGGCAGGAAAACAGGATGACCCGCGACACAGCTTACATTTACATCAGGCTGTGATGCACCTGATTCGCATTCGCTGCTGGTCATCCTTAAAACAACCCTGTGGGGAGGCACCGCGGGCCCCCATTGCGCAGGAATAACAATGGCGACAATATTTATTTTCAGCAGGAGTCCCCAGCTCGGCTCTAGAGGCTGGAACAGGGTCATGTCTCCAGCCCCAACCCAGTCCTGTAACTCGGAGGGGCCCGAGTGGGGAGGGGAGGGGGCGGGGAGGAGAGCCCCACCCAGGACCCAGGAGTGGAGAGGCCACGCCCAGAGGAGACCCAGGGCCTCTTCACTTGGGTCATCTCGTTCCTTCCTCACACATGCTATAAGGTGGTTACTGTGTCAGCTCCATTTTACAGATGAGGAAACTGAGGCAAGATGACTGGCACAAGGTCCCCAAAAGGGCAGAGAAGCCTGACCCTGAGAGCAGGGTCCTGACGCAGGTGCCAAATGAGCAGGGCTAGTGCTACAGAAGCAGAAGTGTCTAGAGAGTGAACCAGGCCTGTGCCCACACGTCCCCAAAGGGATGCTCTCTCTTTGTTCCCCATCCTGCCTGCCAGGGACCCTCCGTCCCTGGGGTTCCCTCTGTCCTGCAGCCCCTGTGGGCCCCAGAGCTGTGCACCCCTCGATATGGCCTCCTCCTCTCTCCAGCTCCCTCATGGCCCCACCATCTCTCCCATAAACTGCTGCAGGTGCTTCTCCGTCCCCAGGAGATAATCCAGGCTCGAAAATTCCTACCGGTCCTGATCATGGCACCTTCGTGCTCAAAAACCTCCTCTCCATGGCTGCAGAGCAGAGTCCAAGCTTCCTGACCCGGGCCTCAAGGCCTTCCACCCTCGGCACGAGTCACCTTCCTCTCCATAAACCCTCCGCACAGGTAAAACCTGATGCGTCGCTGCTCCCCACACAGCCCTCACACCTGGTTGCCTCCATCCCTGGGTCTCAGGGACCCTTTCTGGGATCCAACCCCCAGTTCCTGGAGCTCCCGCCTCTCTGTGTCAACTTCGTATTTTCCCCTTCGAGGCCTATCTTGGCTCTGCCTCCTTCAGGAAGCCTTTCCCAACCCAGATATGACCTTCCCTCTCTCCAACTGCCCTGGCATCTCGTTTCTTTCTGATTTCAGTTTAGCACTTCCCCATCTGTGGAGACCCAGCTGGTGTCCACGTCCCTTCAACAGCCCCTGGATTTCCTTCCAGGAATCACCTCTCCTCCACTTTTTGTCCATGTGGCGGGTAGGGCTGAACTCACCGCTTCCTCCCACCACAAAAGACTGGCAGATGCCCAGGCCTGGTCCATCAGAGGTCACATGATTGGTTCAGGATGGACACATGGCCCAATTCAAGTCAACAGGAGCTGAACTTGGGCTTCTCCTGCAACAGGTGGGAAAGAGATCTTCCCAGGAGTGTGTGAGCCCAAAGCCCCTAGGGGCCACCTGTGCCAACCCAGAGGTATAGCCTGCCCAAAGTGAAGCCCACACTGGAAGTCAGAGCCAGGAATCAGAGAAGGACACATTGCTAAATAAACCCTTGGAGTCCCTGGATCCAGCCATGCCTGAATGGAGCTAATCTCAGGTTTTGTTTCAATCAATGAATTCCCTCTTTTGTTTAACCGGTTAAAATTGGATTTCCATCGCTTGCAACACAGAATCCTAAATAATACAGAAATCAAGAGAGGGGCCAGGATGGGCATGGGGTTCTAATTACAAAGAAGATGTGGGCCTGAGCCGAAAGGATCTCATTTTTCTGCTTTAAAAACGATACAGCTTCATTGAGCCAGAAGTCATAAACCACAACATTCACCACTTACATGGACAATTCTTTGGTTTTTAGAATATTTACAGAATCGTGCAACCATCTCCACTCTAAGATTTTCTGTCTTGCCCTGTTCTGCCCCATTCTCCACTTGCCTCTCTCAAGGTTTCAGGAGTGTTTCAATCCCTTCTAGCACTAGCAGCTCTGGTAGATGTTTGATAAACCCTTCCTGAGCCACCCTTGGATCTCCCAGGAAAGGTTGGCCTCAGCCCAACAGTCTTTTGGTCCTTTCTAAAGCATAATGAGTGAGATGACACATATTTGGCAAAGGTATCCAAAGAACACACTCGCTAACCGCGCTTCCGGATTTTCTGTGCTAGGTCCTATAGCCAGGTGGACATCCTGAGAGCTACGCACCTCTACTGCATGCCTTTGGCTCCCTGAATTCTCCTAGGTTTACTTCAGAATGCATTATAACAGCAACAAGTGGGAAAAGATTTAAGTCCAACAAGAGGCGAACAATCAAATACTTACAGTGTACCCACAGGATGGAATAGGATACAGCCACTAAAAATCATCAATGCAAAGAGTGTTTGAGGGTATAGGGAAATAGTCATATGATAATGTTAACTGGGTTAAAAAAAAAACCCTGTGCATATAGGATGGTCTTCAGTATATAAAATAGTAAACACTGGCAACTGGAAGAGAACGATACTATAATTAATAGCAATTATCATTATGTAAGAAAATGGGCAATTATTTTTCTTCATGTGTCTCTAATTTTCTTTTCTTCTGCAATGAATATTATTTTGGTCAAATCAGAAAAGCCAACATAATGGCTTAAACTATTTTCTTGGTTATTATTTAATGTTATGAATTTGGCTGCCAAAGACTAAAAAACAACCACCTGAAGAACATTTCTGCATCTCCCGCAAAACCATTTTAAAAGATACTGCCAAAAATAAAAACAAAAGACATGGCTGCTTGGAATCTTTCAATGAAAACATGAAAGTTGTATCATTCACCAGCCATGTTTACCTTTTCACCTTGACTGCCAGGAAACTTGGTCAATTCCAGGCTGAAAATGAAATAACCATCAGTACCGTAACTTCCATGCTTTTCTGATATGGTTTCTGATGCCTCCTTTTATCTACATTTTCAAGTATCTTGCTTGTGTTTTTTACACTCAAAGCCTCCTTGAAAACATACACTAGCATTTGCTGAAGTGATTTTAAGGTATGCCAGAGAAGCAGAGGTTCTGCCTGGCAGGTGCTCTGTTGGGACGTTTCATTTTTATGAACACTTGGCACTGAAGTAGGTTTTGGAAGTTCTAGAGCTATTCTAATTATAGTAGAAGGTCAACCTGAATAAAAGCATGCAGGAGCTTTTACAGGTTATTCCCAATCAGACTAACTCCTTCCTTACAAAATCCCCATCTCTTTACAAAATCCCCATCTCTTTGCAGGCTGTGTGGACAAAGCTCCACCGTAGCTGCTCAGTCATGGGCTGGTACCTGACAGCAACTGCCAGTAAAGCCAACCAAAACGTGCCCACCACATCCACCCTGCTTTTCGAGTCTACACTCGACAACTGACACGGCCTGCCAGTCATTAGGCAGTATGTAGCATCCACAAAGATAGCTGATCTAAAGAAAGCAGGCTCCAAACAGTTTTCAGGTGTTTGTGGATTTTGCTACAAATGACCCAGACTCATCTTTCCTTCACTCCCGCTTCACTTTAAAGATGAGGCTGTTGGAAAAAATTAAGCAATTCTATCACCTGGGTGTTCTCCCAAATATGACACTTCCTGCTGGGCAATATTTGGCTGTAAGCCAGAATGATTTTTTTCTGCCAATAACTTCATCGACTCTTCTGGAGATTTCAAAAGCAAATAAGCAGCCATAATATTTCAGCAATGACCATTTTATCACATCTAATGCCAAAGCATCTTACTTGTGAATTCACGCCAGGAGAAATCCAAAGAAAGGAGGCAGAAAACATTTATTTAGTGCTTATTGCATGCTAGAGAGCTCAGTGGCTCTGTCCTTATCTTCCTTAAGCCTTGCCCTGCTGCTCTGCAGAGTACATATAATATTCTCTTTTTTTTTCAGATGTGGAAATCTAGGCTTAGGGAGATTAAATGCTTCACCCAAGGTCACCCAGGGGAAAAGGAACCAGTTTCTACTAGAACCCAGATCCATCCAACCCTTCTGACCCTGTGTCCCTTACTGGCCCTCAAAAGGTAGAGATGCTTCCTCTTTGCAGGAGGCTGGGGTCAGCCTCTGCTGTCCTCCTTCCCACTGTTTCCTAAATATTCCTACAGACTGAAGAGCCTTCTCACTGGCTCATCCTCTCGACTTTGGGGCCTCTCACTCAGAAAGTCATCAAGGCACCCTTGAAAAATAAAACGTAAGAGCTTCAACGGTCAGAAGCCAAGCATCCATCTCTCTGCTGCCACAAACAGGATAATACAAAATCTCTTTCAGGGAAGCTTTTTAAAGGGAATAAATTGACGATGAAAACATTATGCAGGGGACAATATCTGGTGATGATGCAAGCAGAGCAGCCCTGTCTACAAATGCTTTTGTCTCCAGAAAACCGGCTCTCCGGGGTTCCTTCCAAGAGCATACGTATGCAACAGAGAAGCAGAGTCAAGAAGATAACGCGTCCGTGGCCGCCGTGTATTTGCACCGCTTTCTCCATTTACGTGTGTAGGACCAGAACCCCAGGGGACTTGAAATGTTCTGGCAAAGCTGGGGTGATAGGAATGCCACTCAGAAATGACTACACACAGGGGTTAGCCCTGCACGGCCACCCTGTTCACACCCTCCCAGGGCACAGGCTGCTTCTCTTCCTGCAACAGCCTGTGCACACCGCCACCAACTGCCACCCGCTCCTTCACCTTTTATTTACAGCGCAGAGCAGGCTGGTTCATCAGGGGAGGGGGGAGGGGGCGAGGAAGAAGGGACAATCCAGATTTCTGTTTTCTCCAGGGACATAAAAAGGGTCAGACAGCGGAGGAAGCGGAGCCCCGGCTACGTGATCAGGAAAGCAGCGCGACCCTTCTCCCCAAAGGGAGCTGCACCTAGGTTGAGCAGAAGCGCCCAGGGTGCCGGGGTCAAGCCCAGCGAGCGCCTTGGCCCGGCTTGGCGCGGTGGAAGAGGCACCAACCGAGTATACTGCACGGGAAACCACTGCCCCCTTCAGGCTGCGTCTCGAGCGCTACGGCCCGAGCGTTGGAGCTCCCTCTTGTCCCGGAAAACTCGCAAACCCGACCTCGCGCGGCGGGCCACGGCTCCTCTAAGTCTCCTCCGCGCGCCCTAGTCCCCACGTCCAGGTGGGCAGCGAAGTTCCGCGCTGAGCTTCAGCCGGAATAGAAGCCTAGGGCGCGGGAAGGGAGCCTGGGATGGAAGAGCTCGGCATCCCCCGCTCCGCTTGGAGAAGGCCGGGAAAGGGAAGCCCGCTGCTGCGCTCCAAATCTGGGCTCCGGCTCCTAGGACGCTGCAGCTCAGCGCCAGGAGAAATTACTCCTGCAGCCGCCCGACCAAGAGCAGTGGCGCGGCCGGACACCCCGCGCGGCCGGGCCGAGACCTGGCCAGGGCACTCTCTTAGTAACTAACCCGAAGAGGGTCTCCTCGTGAAACCGCTCGGGCTGCAGGCAGCGCCGGGGAGAGCCAGGCTGCAGCGCTGCAGAGCGGGCGGCCCCATACCCGGTCGCGTCGCCGTGCGTACTCCGAGCCGCTGGCGCGCACCAAGTGTCCAGCCCCACGGCGCGATCGGGCCCCCTCGGGTCCCGGAGCCTGCCGGACCTCAGAGCGCAGCTCGGCTTTTCTGGGACGGGCCCGCGGCGTCTCCAGCCCCAAGTGGCCCGGTTTGCCGTCAAGGCGCCTGTTCCCCCCAGCCGCCACCCTCACAGCCCCACGAGCGGATCCTGGGCAGGGACAGCCACTGCAGGCTTTTGGGGGTCCAGCCTCCGACTCCTCCTTCTCTGGTCAAAGGACACCCTAATCTATCCAACACCCCCCGCGCATACATGCACACACACACAATCCCAGAGGAGGGGGGAATGCTCGGCCAAGCTTGATAGCAGCTGTGCCAGCCAAGCCCCAGGGGACCCCGGCGGGGTAAGCACTGAGCAGCAGCCCGCGGTGCCCTCGGTAGGCGCGGACGGGTCAACCAGGGCTCCGGCCTCAGGCCGGGGGCCTGCCTCTGTCCAACCCCAAGCCCGACCGCCTCCCGGAGCCCCGACGGCGCGCGTGGCCGGACGCTCACCTCGGTGTCGTAGAGCCGCAGGTCGAGGAAGTAGGGGCGCAGGAGCGACTCGTTGCGGATCTGCTCGATGGCCAGTTCCACGGCGGGGAGCACGCCGCGCCCGATGCTGCCCTTGGCCACCTCCTTGGTGAGCGGCATGAGGCCCATTATGGAGAGCGGCGGGCTGCTGGGCGGCGGCCGGGGGGCGCCCCGCGCCCAGCCCCAGGCCCCGGGCGCCAGCGGTAGCAGCAGCGGCAGCAGCAGGAGCAGCAGCAGGCGCGCAGGCGGCGGTGGCGGCGGCGGCCCGGGCTGCCCGGAGCTCGGCGGGGAAGCCATGCCGCGCCGCGGGCTGCGGGCGCCGGCTCACTCGGCCCGCATGGCCTGGCCCGACCCGCCGCCCCGCGCCCAGCTCTCCCCGCGGCGCCCGCGCAATGGCGCCGGCCCCGGCCCGGGCCCCGGCTCCGGCTCCCGCTCGGGCTCCGGCTCGGCTCGGAACGGCCGCGGCGGCGGCGCCCGTGACGGATCAATCACGCCGGGAAAGGGGTGGGAGCGAGAGGAGTGCGGGAGGCGGGGAGCGAGCGAGCGATCGCCGAGAGGGGGGCCGGCGTCTCCGCGCGCGCCTCTTCGCGGCGCGGCCGCCCCGCACCGGGCCACCTCCTCCCGCCCCCGTGCGCGCTCGGCGCCGCTCTCCCGCCGGGAGCTGCGCGGCTGCCGCCCCTGGAGCCCCGCCGGGGGAGGGCGAGCGGGCGGCAGGAAGCGCGGGAGGCGAAGGCGAGGCTGCTCGGCCGCGGCTCGGGCCGCCTCCGGGGACGGGGACGGGCCGTACGCACCGGGGGAGGGGGAAGCACCGGCGCTGGCGCTGGCGCTGCGGCGACTGCGGGGAGGGCCGCTTTCCCGCACACGCACACACGCGCCCCCGGCCCGCTGACCGCCGGGGACCGCGCACTGGCACGCTTTCTGTGGCACCTGCGCGGCGGTTTGGGGCTTCTCCGAGGTCTGGCGGGCCAGCGCGCCACGGAGACGTCCTAGCGGCACCTGCAGCCTACGCTCTCCTGCTCCGCGCGGTTGCTGGGGGGGTGGGGGGGGCTGGCCGGGCACACAGGGGCGCCTGAAGACGACCCAGAGCTCTTGCACGCCCCTGGTATTAGGCTAGCGGGCCCTTGGGGCCTGGTTGGGACCCCCACCGGATGGAGCAGCCGCCCTTTGCCACGCTGGGCGAGGCTGGGGTCCTCAGCTGCGTGCGCTACCGCCCCCTCCAGGCATATGTCTTCCCGGTGTACCCTCTCCAGAAGGTCCCCGCCCAAGACTTCTCCCCCGGGTCGGAGCTCTTTTCAGGCCAGAACGGGGTCTGTGCGCCCTTGGCTTTGACCCACTCTGCGAGATCGCATGGGCCAACCGTAGGCAAAGCACTCCTGGGCCCCAGATGTTCCCTTGTGAGCTGGCCTGGGGACTTGGGCCCCGTGTGCGTCCCGGTGCTTGAAGGACGGGAATCGTGGTTAACAAAATATTCAAATCCCTGGGGTGGTTAAAGAGGAGGGACACCCTAGGACATGAAGTCAGAAAACATCGTTGGGCCGGGACACAGCATTGAGGGCCATGTGGACAACCTTGTAACAACACAGGAGTGAAACCTTCGCTGAGCGTAGAGCTTGAGGCAGCTTCCAAGGTAACACTCACCACCTCTGAAGGAGGTACTGCTCTCTTCACCGTCCTTTTGCAGGTGACTAAACTGAGGCTCGGAAAGCTTCCCTAACTTGCTGCAGTGCACAGTGCACTGGGAGCTGGGATGGGGGAGAGCAGGCCCCCCGGCCTCGGTTCCCTCTGCCCGGCAGTGGGAGGGGTGCATTCCTGGCCACTCACCTCCACTCCTCCGCGGATCCACCGAGCCTCCTTTGGAGAGAGGAGGCAGGTACCCATGGCGACAAGGATCACACTTCAGCACAAGCCTGTTCCTTCTGATCAAGGAGATCTTTATGTGTAGGTGTCCACGGTTGTGTTTGACCATTTATGGACAGAAGGCAGCCTGAGTGCAGAGGCAGAAGACCCAAATTCAAGTCCAAATTCAGTTGTTTGGACCAGACACTTCGCCTGTCTTGGGCCTCAGCTTTTTCATCCATAAAACGGGAGCAACTGCTGTCCTGGCTCACATTCCAGAGCAGCCTTTCTTTCCCAAGGACACAGGTACCTCCAAACACATCCCTGACATATCCTGAGGAGGAATTGGGTGCTACTGGGACATGGCAAACAGTTCCAAATAATGATTTTTGTGTTGTTTACTGAAGTGTGAGCGAGCACATTTTCCATGTTCCTTAAAGTGGAAGGTGACAGAAGGAGGCTTTTCAGTGTCAAGAAAAGTGCAGGAGCTGCCCCTATCTCCCCCTCATTCCTTTGTCAACCTACAGTGGGGTTTTGAGCAAATAAATGTTTCAGTATCCCATCTGGAGAAGTAGAAAATACTCATAAATTATTATTGTTATAGAACATAGGTTTTGCAATTATACATGATTATTATTCAGAGATAAGGGGACAGGGAATTAGGATTTTTTAAAATCTGTAAGCCTGTTTTGAACTCTGAGTAGTTGTTACTGTAAAATGTTCAGTGATGTAAATTTTGGACCAAAAAAATAATAACAGCTACTCTTATTTTTTGAAGGCCTGTTGAGAGCCAGACACTGTGCTAGGTGATTTAAACACATTTGTTCACTGAATTTCATGTAATTTTGGCATTTTTCATAGGCAGGAGGTAGTATTATCTCCATGTCACAGATGAGAATACTGAGCCTCAGAGAGGCTGTGAGATTGCTCAGGGCCATTTAGGTTAAGTGGGAGAGCCCAGCTCCCAGACAATACTTGATTCCAAAGTGTCTCCGCATGAAATCAAGAAGTCCATTTGCCCCAACGCAGAAATCTCTGCTGACATGTGACTCACCCTTGGTAAGAATCCAGCCTGGCCTGGGGCGGGACAGGGGCAGGGGCTGGGGGCAGCCCTGAACCGGAGGCCAGGTTACAAGGAAGCGAAGCGGGAAAGCATCAGGGAGAGGCTGAGCTGAAGTACCTTGGACAGCGCCAGGGAAACCAACCCAGATTCTCCCCACCCCAATTCTTTCTAGGCTTCTGCAGGCACTTAGCATGCCCTCGCCCCCAGGCTAGAGTGTTTCGGTGAGCTCTGCATCTCTACTTTCTTCCTGCCAAAGGACGGTGTAATCCCCAGGGTGCTCAGCTGATATCTCACTGGCATCATAGGTACCCTCTATTCAGAGGCTCCGGGCACTTGCCACTCCTTAACTCCTCAGCTCAGGTTTCTGAATGAGCCTTCTCCCTTTTCTCTTTCTTTTTCCCTGAGTCATTTGTGCTTTCCTTATAAGCTGTGCCAATATGGAGCATCCGCCAACACCTACATCTAGGAATAAGTTGAAAGCTGGATAACTTTGCCGGACATTTACTAAGTGGTTGAGGACCCTGCCTGGCAACCTGGCCTTCATTCCCCCTGACCCCACTTATGGGGTGACGTGGCCCTGAGCCACATGGTGCTGGCCCGGCCCTGACCTAAGGGGTGTCAGTCTCCCAGCCATCCTCTCCGTCAGTCTGGCTACAGGCCAGGCTTCAACCTCATACCCCACTTCTGAGGCCAGGGCAGCCCTCTGGTTTCCAGAGACTACCCTGGCCTTGTGTTCCCAGTTTTGGAAGCTGGGTCCCTGGCATGATTCCTAAGTCCCAGCTCCTGCCTTGGTCACCAGGCTAGATGCCTCCCTCTAGGGTCCAAGTCCAGCCTCGTGTTTGTAATAATCTTTCATTCATTTATTTAGGCAATGTTTAGGGGGGTCCTATATTAATGTGCCAGGCTCTGTTCTAGGAACTCAGGATACAGGAGTGAACAAACAGGACCAAACTCTTGCCCTCGTGGAACTTAGAGGTGACAGATAAAAAATAATAAGCATCATGATTCAGAACGTCAGTTTGTGGAAATCAGGGGAGATAGAGGCTGCTGGGGCAGATACCATTGGAAATAGGGAGGTTGGAGAAGCACACTGAAGGATATTTTGAGCAGAGACCTAAAGAACACGCAAACAGTGTTTCAGGGTCAGGAATAGAGAGCACAGAGGCTCTGACAAGGCAGTGTGCCTGGATTTTCAAGGAACAGTCCGGAAGCCAGTGTGGCTGGAGTAGAGTGAGAAAGGGGAAACATGGTAGCACCCAAGGTCAACAGCAGACTGCATTGTGTAGTTCTGGGCGCTGTGAGGACTTGGGTTTATATGGAACGAAATGGGGGACCGCTGGAAGGCACTGCATGGAGCACCTACTGGCTGTACACCTGTGGTAGAGGGAGAGAAGCAGAGTGACCAGTTAGGAGACTGTCACAATAAGCCATGGGCAGTGGTGAGAACCAGGATGTAAGCAGAGGAAGTAGGCACAAGTGGCTAGATTGGTCATCCTTCTTCTTCTCATTAATGGAAATGCAACATGCTGGCAGATCCCACCTCCCAAGACCCTGATCAATGCTTACTTCGCATGAGTTCATCTACCTTACGAGAGCAACTTGCCCAGCTTCACTTCCTAGGATGCGATAAAGCACAAATGTCAGCCCACACCTGTACGGCTTAAGTTCTCATCTTCTTTCCGTTACCCTGTCTGCTTAGGTAATCTTTTTCTCCCACGCCCTCTCCCTACATACAGAGCCAGTTTCTGAACTCCAACTCAGAGGTCGGGGCTGTATCGAGGGACGGTGTCCACTCCCTTTCTGGGAGTTTCAGGGCTCCATGGTCCAGCTGGTTCTGTCCCTTTGAGCAGAAACCCACCCCGGACGTCTGGCCAGGCTTCCCCCTGCTTCTGCCCTCCCGCAGCGGCATCTCCCGGGAACTGGGTCCAGGGTCCCTCCGCCCCTGCCCCATGGCTCTGGCATCCATGCCTGCCTCTTCCCCAACCCTGACCACTGCCACGTCTTCTTTCCCTCACTTCTTAATGTATATACATATATATATTGTAAGCCATCTTTGCCAGCATTTCTCCTGTATTTCTTATTCATGTTTACATTAAAATCTTTCATTCAACCAAAGAGCTCAGCTGCTTTTTTTTTTTCCTGAAAGTACCTTATTTGTTTTACATTTCTTTTTTTAATGGAGATGTTCTGAATGATGCCTCCAAAAAAAAATCACTGAATGAATCCAAGTTGCTTTTCCTCTTTTCACAAAGCCTGTTTCTTAAACCGTAAAATTGGGTTGCACGCATCAGACGTGGTCTGGTGATACAGATCGCATCGTAATAATAGCTGCCACTTATTCCACACCCACCTGTTCTGTGCCAGACACCTGATATGCATCATCTTACTCTTTGCGACTGCCTGAGAAATAGGTGTGAGTATCACAGTTTTGCGAATTACGAGCCGGAGGTCCCGATCGATGTGACAACCAACCTGTGAGGCGTAATTGGCAGTGGCGGCCAAGGGGCCAACTCAACCTGGGGTGCCTGGCCCCGAGCGCCTGCACTCCCCGTCCTCCTGTGCCTCTCCCTGTCTTAAGGAGGTAAAGACGCTGCTGACGGTCAACCCCAGAAATAGGTAAAAACGACTTAGCCAGGGTCCCCCACTGAAGGAGAGAAGCAGGGTCTCCTGGGTTAGCAGAGCCCATCAGTGACTCCACCCTCCAGGGCAGGGCCGCACGGGGGCAGCTCAGCAGAGCCCCGGCCTCTGCCTGTGCCCCACGCGCCCCAGTGGTTTGAGGACCGCAGAGGGTGGAGGGTGGGAGGCCTCCTCTCCCTCCGTGCTGGCTGGACTGGTCCTGAGTGCAGACTCTACTGGTCCAGGACACAGATCATTAAAGGGGCCAGAAGCCCCCTCTCATCCAGAGGTTTTGAAAACAATAAGATCTTCGGCAAAGGAGATCATAGATGGAGACGAGTCAAGGTTTAGGAACAGAACCTTAGACGGGGCATCTCCAGTCCAGCTGCCTTCCCAACAGATAGCCCCTCTTTGGCCCCTAGGGGCAGCGATGGCTTTTGGAGTCAGACAGTCCTGAGGTCAGTCTGTCTGACCAGTTATCGGAGTCACTTAACCTCCCTGAGCTTCAGTTTCCTTCTGTGTAAAATGAGGATAATAGTGGTTCCTCTCTCAGAGGGTTATGGTGAGGATTAAATGACAATAACAAGAAGAATAGTACTATGCGTCGAGCACTTTGCACCGAGCACTCTTTCCAGCACCCTATGTGGGAGTTAACTCCCTTGTTCAGTAAGATGATGCATACAAAGTACTCAACACAGGGCCAGGCACTCATCGGGCATGTAATAAATAATGCTAATGATGATGATGATATTGTCACAGATGGCCATATCAGTAGCTCCTGAAACTTCCCACCCCAATATTTATTTGATGGGATTTCGGTACATTATTTTGTTAGGCTCCACCAAATACAGCCTTCCTAGAGCATTCACGCTGGAACCTAAGCTTCTGCTGGAGTCACCAGAACATTCTGCATCCTCAAGGGTGCATGGCGGCCCTTCACCAAAGACAGCACACAGGCACTCCTCACGTCCCCTCTCAGCCAAGCCTTTTCCTCCTCCAGAGAAGAGTCCCCAGATCTCTCAACCTTCCCGGGCTAGAGTCCGGCTCTGGCTTTTTTCCAAGGTGGTACCCGGAATTGACCACAAAGCTCCTGATGTGGGCCAAGAGGCATGAAGAGGGGTAGGACCACATCTTTGTGTGCTCAGGTCTTTGATCCACCAACCCTGCCATCTTTGGAGCCCAAAGTTGCCTACCTTTTACTAGTAGCCACACCGCCCCTTTGGCTTAAAGAAGCTTGTGGTCCTCTAAGAGCCTTAGGTTTGCTTTCTGTGGGGTTGTTGCTACTGCTCTTTCAAATGAACAGCAACATTCATTTGGTCCTCTTCATTTCACCTGTGATTATGTCCAGCCATTCCTGCCTGTTCCATGCACTTGGCATCTTGGATCTGAGCATCATGCATATTCACCATCTCTCTCAGCCCCATCACCATTTAAAAATCTGAGTTTCTTTCTTACCTATTGCATTGTTCTATATGTTGAAAAGGACGGTGCTGGGGACACAGGCCTGTGACTGCCTATGCTGGGGTCATTTGTTCCCTGAGGCCTATGGTTAAGCCCACTCCCTCCTGCAGCTTGCATTTCTCCTTGCACTCCAGAATATGATGAGGACCTCGCAGACCTCCCTGGGGCCCAGATACTGATCTGCCAGATTAATGGTCCGTAGAGAACAGGGATTGCAGCTTGGCTGGAACCCAAGCCCGCACCTCTCTTCTCAACTCTGTGTGAACACACATCATTGTGTACTCAGCAACTCTAGAATGCTGCTGGCGATGGACAGCAAAATCCCCTATTGCTGGATTTACCCTTTCAGACTCTCCAAAGACCAGAAGAACCTGGCTGCATCTCCCCTCCCCGAGCCCCTCTTCTCTTGCTCCCTCCAGATGCAGGGATGCTCCTTCCAGATCATGCCTGCAGGCTCTGCCTTGCCCTCGCAGGTACTTCATCTGGACCTGGACACACAGAACCATTGAAAACCTCTAGGCACCTTCTGAGAGTCTCCCCATGTCTCATCTCCCTCTTAACCATGCTCCTCTACCTTTTCCTGCTGGTGGGTCAATCTCCTCCAAACATCTGATGTGTCTGTTGGGGGGCTGAAGGTGAGAAAGATCTGCCTTTTTTCCAACACCCTCCCACACTTGCTCCAAATACACCATCCAAGGTGGCCCCATGACACTGTCCCAAAGTCTCAGCTCATTCTGGTACTGAGTCCCTTCTTCTGGTATAAACTTTACTGAAATGCAACATACATACAGAAAGCACACCAATCTTATATGCACAGTGAATTTCCCCCATACAAAGCACCCCATACAATAATCAGCACCGAGATCAATAGCCCGACAATTGCCAGCACCCAGAAGCCCCGCCACTGACCCTCTGGTAACCACCATCCTGACTGCTTGCACGGTAGGCTGGGACCTGCCTCTTCGTGGCCAGGACGGCAGTGGATCACCGCCTGCCTGCCTTTATGTGTGACTTTTCCCGCAGACTTGTGTTTGTGAGATGTATCCTTACTGTTGCCTGTGGTTGTAGATTTTCCATTCTCTTAGCTGCACGGTTGCCCGATCTTTTAAGATCTGACTTCATTGCATGGATCTGTGTGCTGCCCTTGGCGTCCTCTCCACCCACCCCACTCTGACTGGCCGCGATAGCCTAACTTGTATCCCTGCCTCTACCTTCTTCTCCAACCTGACCTTTCCAAAGCTTAGCTCCAGTCATGTCACTCCACAGCCCAAAACATTCTATAGCTCCCTATTACCTTTGGGGTACAAACTCCAAAGCCTGGTATTAGATTCCCTTTACAGTCTGGCTTCAGTGTCTCCAGCTTTGGTAACTAGCCCATGCCCTTGACATGTTCTAACGACTTCCCACCCCATTAGCTGGACCATAAACAGATCCACCTTTGCCCACACAGCTCCTTCAACCTGGGATATTCTCCCCAAGATTTTGCTGGTTGGCAAAATCCTTCAAGGCCCAAATCAAATGTCATCTCCTCCGTAACACCTCCTCCAGTTGCCCAGCAGAAATAATTGCTGTCTCTTCTCACCTCCCATCCTCAGCCTTGGTTCCTGCTGAGAGATAACACTTATCACTTCTTTAAAAGTTAATTACCATGTTTCACCCAATCTGAGACACCATGTTTTTACTTATTTCTGAAATCAGGAGGCATCTTACACTTGATGGCATCTTACTGGTTGGCAGTCCTTTTTTATTTCATTCTTAGTGATACACAAAATAGTGGTGTCTTTGATGCAATGAAATATACTATTTCATATTTTTTTCACTAACATTTTTTATTCTGGTAAAATATATATAATGAAATGCGCCATGCGACTCATTTTTAGGTGTACAGTGCATTTAGGTGCACAGTGCATTTAGGTGCACAGTGCATTTAGGTGCACAGTGCATTTAGGTGCACAGTGCATTTAGGTGTACAGTGCATTTAGGTGTACAGTGCATTTAGGTGCACAGTGCATTTAGGTGTACAGTGCATTTAGGTGTACAGTGCATTTAGGTGCACAGTGCATTTAGGTGTACAGTGCATTTAGGTGTACAGTGCATTTAGGTGCACAGTGCATTTAGGTGCACAGTGCATTTAGGTGTACAGTGCATTTAGGTGCACAGTGCATTTAGGTGTACAGTGCATTTAGGTGCACAGTAATTGCATTCACAACTCTGTGTGGCTGTCACAGCTATCTGTTTCCAAGATGTTTTCCATCACCCCAAACTCTGTACCCCTTAAAATCAGTCTTTCATTTCCATCTCACCATATTTAGCAAGGTTTCCCAGCAGCAGGCTGTATGACATAGTTAGTGGTTAACATCTCTGGCACCAGAGGCACAGACGGAACCCACAGTATGTGTTGGATACAGAGGTATGCTTTAGTGCCTGGGCATGTTCTGCATCTGTTTCTATTGCAGAGAGAGGAAATGGCCCCAGGTGGGACGGCCCCAGGTGGGACAACCCCAGGTGTGATGGCCCCAGGTGTGACGGCCCCAGGTTCTGAACCAGAGGAGAGAATTACCTTTTGGTGCTGGGGCTCCAAGTGCGGGTGGCAGTAGAGGCAAGCTGGAGGCTTCAGTTCCCGGCAGCTGGCATGGCTTGGGGGAATAAAAGACCATGGGATTAATTCAATGCTGAATCCTTGAACAGCAAAACCAGCTTCAATTATAACATCTTTCCTATCGTGTAAATATGATTTGCCTTTCAAGGATCTGATTTAAGGCCGGTTTTCAGAACCACGCTGTGACAGGACACAGGAGCATGCTATTGTGCCAATCTTTGTCCATGCCTTCCTCTTTACATAGCAACAGTGAGTCTCTTAATTTGCTTTTTCCTAATGAAATCAGTCATTCTCTACTCAGCCTCACCCTGGCTCTGTATTGTATTAAATAAGAAAGCACACAGATAGGCTGGCTTCTGACTTTGGTCATATCCACTTGCTTTCTGCCCATTTCTTAATAGTCCAGTTGTTCGAATTCCATAGGTGATTTTAATAAAATCCAGAATGTTCTACTGCTCATCACAGGCTTCTAAAATGTGGAATTGCAATATACATTGTCAGGTGCTTGGCGATGATCCACTTTAACTGGCAAAGGTTGCTTTTTCCTCTTCTTTATGGGATGCTTGTTATGGGTTGAATTGAGGCTCCACCACCCCACCCCCACTCCCCAGGACCCCAAAACGGGTTCTTACTTGGAAATAGGGACTTTGCAGATGGAATAGCTCAGAGGAGTTCCCACTGGAGTAGGGCGGGCCCTTAATCCATGTGGTTGGTGTCCCTATGAGAAGGGGAGAGAGGGCATGGACAGACATGTACTGATGTGTCTGTAAGGCAAGGAGGTGCCCAGGCTGGCTGGCCACCCCTAAGGTTTCAGAGGGAGCCTGGCCCTGCCCACAGCTTGATTTCGGACTTCTGGTCTCCAGAAGTGTGAGACAAGAAATTTCTGTTGTTTTAAGTCAGCAAGCTTATGGTACTTTATTACGACAAACAAAGAAGATTATACTCTCTCTTTTTCTGAGATTGCGTCACCCTGCGTGCATGGGCGTGAGACCTGTTGAATTGGCATGCATCTGTGGCTATTTTTAAGGATCGTTTTGGAAGGATGTTGTTTCCTGTTAGTTCCCATGTTAGGGACACTGAACAAGGAACAACATTCCAGGGTTTTCTCCAGTTTTCATTCGGGATTATAAGGAATTCACTACACATGTCAGGTATGGCTTTCTGTTGGATGGTTGTCCTGGGTACTTCAGGAGTAGGGGCTTGCCAGGCTGATGGGCTTGATAAAGGTCAATTGTCTGGCCATCTGGACTTCTTTTGGAGAGTTTCTTTGATTGATATCTTTATTTGTCAGGATCTAGGAGAACACTTAATTCTGCTTACAATGTTCATTATCTTTTAGCAAATTAGATGCCCGTGGGAATTTTCTAAATTCCATTCTCTCCTTCAAATAATGGCTGCAATCACTTGCAATATGAAAATAACAATAAGAAGTTTCTTGCTGTTCTGAGTTGTTACCTCTGGCTAGTAGGACCAGGGGTGAATTCAGAGATTTTATTTTTCACTTTTTACCCTTCTGTTTCATTTGAATTTTTTTACCTTGAACATGTATTCTTTTTATTAAAAAAAAAATTCGTGCAACATTTTGCTATTTTGTTATTGCATTTAGTTTTCTCTTTCTTTTATGTTTTCATTTTGGGAAGCTTGGCCAGAGAATGATTCTGATCATTTAAAATCTTTAACATAATAACCAGACTACAAGAAGAAAGAAAGAGAGAGACAGAGAAAGAAAGACAATATTGCATTTGTTTTTGACTGCTTACTGTGGATTTTCCTATTTCAATTTTCTTCACCTTTGATTTTTTTTAAATATTAGATTTAATCAGAATAGAAACAAAATAAAACCATTGTGTCAGTAGCTCTGAACCTTTTTTTGGGGGGGGCAGCTAGGGACACTTAGAGAGCCTGAGGGGAGACACAGATGTCATGTGCAGGGGAAAGTACAGACACATGAGCTCAGGAGTCATGCCACCCCCAGCCCTTACCTTGCATATATTATCTAACTTACTTATCACAAATATTGTCCTCATTTTAAAGAAGACAAACGCAATCTTGAAGAGGGTGAATGATTTGCCCAAGTCAGCTCAACAGAAAGTGACAAACTTTAGACTGTAATTCTGTACTCAAAGGGCAAGCCTTCTTTCCATACACATCAGCTTGAAGGTTAAGAGAACTGCCGATTTTCTAACTTCTCATATTATCTTATTAATGGCAGGTATTTAATGCCCCCTGCTATTTTCTTTGCTGCTGCTTTGGCAAGGTCCGCTGCGGTCTGCACCTCCAGCTCTGGACGTCATTGTGTGCTGGGTGTGTCTTCTACAGCATCATTCGGTCTATCGTCACCTTAAAGACCCTCAAAGAATAATCCAGAAGGGAGCCAGGGGGCTTGAAGTTCAACCATTCTCACTCCGGCATCCTGGGCACGTGATGGCACAGCCTCTCGCAGCTGGGAAGGGAGGCAGGGTGCAGGGAGGAGAGGCCAAGCAGAGCCCAAGTGAGGACGTGGGAACCGCCTTCTGCCCCCAGGATGCTGGCACTTCCTAGCCACATCCCCTCAGCCTTGATGACCTCTTTTTAAAATGAACAGCCATCATGGGGAATTCTAACAGCCAACTGAGTGTCTGCCATGTGCCTGGCCCCGGCTTAGCACTTCTCACGGGGTTCCCCATTTCACCCTGGCCACAGTTCGCTGAGCTCAGTGGGACCACAAGCCTCACTTCACAGACAAGAAACCGGGACTTGGCATCCAGGAAGTCCCTTGCCCAACAACCTGCAGCTAGGAAAGGGCAAAACTGGGATTCGAACCCAGGTCCACAAGCCTCCAGGACTTTCGACCTTGGCACCCCCCACTCTGGTACTCTAACAAGCCCACCCTCCCTGAATGCTTGGCAGAAGATAAAAAGGGGTCTCTAAAGAGATGCTGCACCCTTCCAGATCTTTTTCTCCCTTTTTGTGAAAATTACATCTTGCAAAAAGTCCACATTTAATGTTCATGGAAACAATATTATGATCTATGGAATATCAATGGTCTCTGTCTGTCCTTTGGCATCCGTTTGTCCCCCAACCCCTGGTGATGATAACGTGAACTCCTTTGGGAGAAAGCCCATTCATTTGAGGCTCCTTTGCTTCCTGACCCACATAATCAGAGAGTCAGTAGGGTCTGCTTTCTTTTTAAAGTGCCTCTTCATCCATGTGGCTTAGAGAGATTCATCCAATACAGAGAGTTGGACTGCTGTCCCGCAGGGCATCTGGCCATGCTTAGGTAGTACCTGTTATTGGGCTGACAACGATATGCTGAAGTCCTAACCTCCAGGACCTGTGGCCGTGACCGTATTTGAAAAGAGGGCCCTGTCAGATGGAATCAAGTTCAAAGGAGGACGGCCCCTGATCTGATATGACCGGTGTCTTTATAAGAAGGGGAAAAGCAGACGGACACACGGAGAAGACAGCCCCATGGTGCCCTGGATGGTTGGCAAGGCACTACCAATGCCGGGAGAGAGGCAGGGGCACGGGGTCTCCCCTCCAGGCTCCAGAGGGGAGCCTCGATTTTGGACTTCTAGCCTCCACAGCTGTGAGATAGCACATGCCTGCCTTTTTAAGCCACCCTGTTTGTGATACTTTGCTATGGCAGCCCTGAGAAATGAGGACAACCCTAATGGCCCTGACATTCGAACTTTTGAGTCTGTACAGGCAGAAACTCTCACCTGGAAGGCTTTTCCCAGCAGCGCTAAAAGCTACCCACTCTTCAGGCCCAAACTAAATCCCAGCTTCTCCGCGAAGCCTTCCTTATTCATTTCGGCGCAACGACCCCCTGGCTTCCGAATGACCATGACCTTTCACCTTGACCCCTGTGGGACCCTAGGCAGTCCCTCTTCAGACCCATGCAGCAGGCCCTCAAAGATCAATCTGCTGAAATGCGCCGGTGATGCCAAAAACTCATCTTCTTCACACACTCTCTGTTCATTTTAATGGTTTTTCAATCTTCTCATTGGGCCACAGTTTCAGTCATCTATTGCTGGCATAATGAACCAGCCCCAAACTTTGCTTTCCCAGCAGCACCACGAGAGATTGAACAGATCTTTAAGATGCTTAACAGTGGCACAGAACCCAGATTCTTGATGAAGCTCAGGAGACCCCAGCCCTCTTTTCCAGCCGCACCCCACTTCTTTCTGTTCCCTGGAGAGGCCATTCTTAAGCCTCTGCTCCTTTTCTTATGCTGGTCTCTCTGCCTGGCATATATGCTCTCCCCACCCCACCTCCATGAGGACATATTATACTCTTTTTTAAACCTCAGTTGCAGAGGTTGAGTCAGCCCCCTCCTCAGTTTGAGACAGTCATCTGTTCTGTGCAAAGTCCTTCTCTGTTTTGTTTTCCTCCCATCCCCCCAGTTCCATTCTCCCCCCACCCCCAGCTGGGGCACTCCCAATGGGCCTGTCGCACATCACGTATTTATCGATCCTTGTAAACTTCCCATTCCTCTGCTACCTCCAGCTCTCCATTTTCATAAGCAACACAGCTGCAACTTGTCCTCGCGCATCTCCCCTTAGAGACCTGCAGAGATTTCTCTGAGGTATGCATCTAGGATTGCGACCGCTTGGGTGCAGGTATCTCAATCGGTCCAACCAAGTATCTAAAACAGAGGGTCTGAATTAGAAGAATCAGTCCCTCAGGGAATGAAGGAATTGAGAAATTACACAGGACAGTGAAGCAGCTCAGAGATGAGCCATGGCAGGGACGTGCTACCATCCCTGGGCCAGAGGGATGGAGGGAAGAGGGATACCCCGAGAGAAGCTGGAAGCATGTGGCCTGTCCAGCCGGAGCTGATCCCATGGAGATGCAGCTGCTGCTTGGAGATGCCACCTGAGCCGAAAGGGAGGGGCAGAAATACTCTGGCTTCCCCCTTCCTCCTGCTCTCCGACCTCCTGCCAGCTGACAAGAGTGTGGAAAACGCAATCTGCAGGGGCCAGACTCCCGTGATACAAAGTAGAGCAGAAGTAGGACAAGTGGCGTATCTGGGCACGCAAGGTGCATGCCCAGTGTCACCGAAATCTGCCAGACCGCTTTCCAGAACGGCGGAGCCGGCGACATGACCCACATCCTCACCAGCACTCAGCGCCATCCGTGCAATTCCCGAAATTCTGATGGGTGCATATAAAATAGAATATAGCTGTTGTAATTTGCATTTTGCTTACTATATTTGTCGTCCATTCAAGTTTCCTCTCTGTCAACTGGTCTCCTTGGTTTGCAAATATTTCTTGTACAATCTGGTTATTAATCCCGTGTCAGAATTGGGTATTGCAAATATTTACCCTTATTCGTTAACTCGTTGTGTCCCTATACTGTTTTTTTTTTTTTTTAACATGGGCAGGCACTGCTGTGCCCTATATTTTTAATGAAAGAAATCTTTAATTTTTACATAGTTAAAGCTATTAATATTTTTTGTCTTAGGGGCTCTGTGCCTTTTAAAGCTTTTAAAAGAAATCTGTCCCCACTTGCCAGCTCTGTGACTTTGGGCATGTCACGTCCCTCAGTTTCCTGTATTGTAATTCTGTAGGTCTCTAACTATAGAGAGGAAAGAAGAACACTGGTCTTTTCTCCAGATTTCCTACCTGGCCCAATTTCGAGCAATTGTCTGGGGAGATGTTCTTGGCCTCTGTTTCCTGGGCTGAGCATTCATCACAGAGGAAGGCTTTGTTTTCTAAGGTGTCAACTTCCCGAGGAACATGCTAGGTTCTGTCACCACAAGCAACACCACAGCTGGAGACAGCAATGCAGAATAATGCAGGAAAGATGCATGCAACAAAACTGGTTTCCAAGCCTCACAGAAAACTGCAAGAAAAGGAAGTCAATAAACTGTTGACAGTTAGTATTTCTCAGTTCTCACTTTCCTTGAGTACTCATGTCTCAAAGAAATATAGTCCTTTTTAATTGTTTTAATATAGTGTATTTAAGTCCTTAAAGAATTCATAAAGTGATACGTTTCGTGGTTCTGGAGAGACAGAAAGGGTCTCGGGCTGAGATGTTCAGTGGGCTCCGGTCTAACAATTAAGCAGCTGACTTATCACCTTTAACAAGCCATGCCACCCTTTGAACTACATGTTCACCCTCACCTGGAAAATGGGGTTCATCATGTACCCTTTCCTTATGATCCTTCAGAAGGAGAGTGGAAGTGACTTGCAAATCCATACATTTGTTAAGCATCCTCCCTATGCTGAATAATGGTGTGCTTTTCCTCATTCAATCCTCATGACAGCTGCAGAGAAGGTATTTGTTATCCCCATTTTACAGATGGAAGACTGAGGTTCAGAGAGAAAAAGTAACATCCCCGGGCTCAAACAGTTAGGATTGCCATGCCCCTGCCTTAGCTGAACTGGAAGCATGGAGCTGTTTGGTGAGGAGACCTGGGCGATTCTAACCGGTACTCCCCAAGTTCTTTCAGACAGAAATGCTTATTCCTTGGAGATGTGCAAAGAGCCACAGGTCCCCATTTTCCTGCCCCGGGATCCAGGTTGGAAACAAATTACAGAAGGTGGTGTTATGGGCTCCCACCCCACATGGTTTAGGTGGCTGTCACGGTCCTGGCAGCCCCAGGGGTCCCCAAACCTGGCTGCTGAAACTTGGAGGCTCCCCTGAGACAGCGATGTGGCGGTTCTCATAGCTCCCAGCAAGTGGGAAGGGGTGGGAGGATCTTGCCGACGCCAAGGGGCAGCAGGCAAGCAGAACCCGCAGGGGATACCACTTCCCATGAACACAGTGGGGCCCGAAAACAGCCCTCACCGACAAGTGGGGAGCAGAGCCCAGGAGACTTCTCCCTAGCCCTGTGGGGCCAGGAAGCTTTCTGTCCCCCCCTCCAAAAGCTGCCTGTAACCTGGTAACCTGGTGGGAGGACACATGACAGAGGCTGGGCAGCTGGGGCTGTGGAGGGGTGACTTGGGGTTACACAGCTATGGACATGTACTCTACCATGTCTGCACTGGGGTGTCCTGGGGCTGGGACTAGGAAGAGGGGTCTCAGATGCCTCCAGCCCTTGAGACTGGATTGAGACCATTTATCTGCAAGCCTCATCCACAGGGAACTCCCAAATGACAGTCAGGTGACATCAGCTGAAAACAGGGCACCAGGGTAACTTCAGGAGCAACAGATGTCCTTTCCTTCCTTAGAAAGTCCTTACCATGTCCCAGAATGTCAGAGCCAAGAAGAAGCTTAGAGCCGGTCAAGTTTAACCTGCCTGATGGTGCACATAGGAGACAGGCTCAGAGAGGGCAAGCAAATGGCACAGTGCTACACAGCCACCCGGGTCAAGATTTTCAGCAGTTTCTCTGCTCCAGTGATTTCTAGCCACCCCCATGAGAATAATTCTCATTGCCATGAGACTTCTGCAGCATTGGGGGCTGCAATGAAACTGGGATATTCCTCTAGATTTTGGAAAACCTAAGGCATGATCCTCCTTTACAACTTCCACCCTGATTCACCTGGGCTTACGCAGCACACAGAAATCTTGTATCTCCTTAGAAAACAACAAAGAAATGATGGCTTCCTGTGATAAATTCCTGGGAGGTGAAAGACTCAAGAAAGTTCTGCTTCTCAGAGCCCAAGGGAAACCAGGAAAATCCCAAACCTAATGCTTCCTGGGGAGTGTGACGCACGATACTGGAATGGATATCAAAGGGAGCTGTGCTTGGTGTAGTGGAAACATAGTGAATTTAGAGAGGAGCATTTTGTTAGTGGTTTGCTGTGTGACCTTGGGCAGGCATCATTCCCCTCTGAGCCTGTTTTCAGCCATGATTTGGAGGGAAGATTGGATGCTCTCCAAGTGCCTTCCAGCTTTAGTTCCCACTGGGATCCCGGACTCCCCACTGCTGTCCCTGGACACCGCCTCCGGCCTTCCCTCCATGCTCGCACAGCCTGGGATGGCAGTGGGCTGCCTCCTGTGTTTTCCTTCCATGTAAGCTTAGATTTTCTAAGTGACTTGTCCATGTTACTCTGAAAGTGATAGCGGATGGATAAGGGATTCCTGAGGTGCTTTGTCCAGATCTGACCGAGGAAATCAGGGGAAAGACAAATAACCTCCAGATTGCTCTGGGCTGACGTAGCTGCAAGAGGATGATGTTAATTCTGCTGTTTACAGAAATAAGTCCAGTGTGAGTCGAGGCTTTTTGGTGTTTAAAACCAGATGGTATTTCCTGCCTCGATCAGCCTCAGAGCTTTAGTTCCCATGGCAACCCTGAGTTCCACCTACTGCAACTTCTCCGTTCTCCGAGCGCCTTCCTCTCCCACCATCGTGCTGGGGCCCTGGAGTATAAGGCTCCTAACTAGCTGTGCACAGTTTGACACATTCCTGCACGTATTACCTTATTTAATCCTCACTGCAGCTTTACAGTTCACGGATGGGGGCACGGCCTTGAGGAGGAGATGCTCTGCCGTCTTGGCCCTCAGTGGGGCCACCATGACTCCGGACCTCATGGGGAACTCCCGTTGCCAAGGCAAATAGGAAAATGCTGCCCTGAAGAGCATCTGCTTTGCTTACAATTCCTAAGTGGCCGACTCCATTCATATAGGGTCCTCGTGAAGGGGTGGAATCTTTAGGCAAGTTCCTTAACCTCCCCGTGCCTTGCCTTGTTCATCTGTAAAATGGGAAGTCACTGTGGCACTTCCCTCCTAGGGTGACAGATTAGGTGAGCCAGCTTGCAGAACCTCAGTGAGTACTTACTGGATTCGAAGGGAGACCCACAAGCCAGGGTGGGTCTTAGTTCCACCTGAACCAGCTGCGTGAGCTTGGGTGGGTCCCTTAGCCTGTGGGAGCCTGTGTTCCACTCTGTGTAAGAGGGCCCAGCATCCCAGCTCTCCCTTGGGTGCTGTGTATGATAAGACTCACGCATGGGAAGGTGGGGTGGAGACCAGTGGCTCCCCCATGGCTGTGTGCACATGTGTTCCCTGGGAAATCTGGTGAAGAAGGCAGGTTCTGGCTCAGTCAACTTAGAGAAGCGCCCAGGGGATGCCAAAGCTGCTGGTTCGTGGAACATTCTTTGAGTAGCAAGACTGAAGTTGGCTGTGGTGGACTGAATTACATACCCCAACAAGAGACTGAACTGTGGGTGTGAGCCCATGGGGACATGTATTACCTGTTACATTACCTTGTGGACTCAATTATGGATAGGCTCTTCTATGATCCTATTTAGGTGAGGCCTCATTGAGTCAGGGTGGGCCTTAGTCCTTATTACTGGCATCCTTTATAAGCAGAAGAAATTCAGATGCATAAAGAAATCAGTGGAAACCAGGAGAGCAGAGCTGGGGAGAGAGAGACGGCCACGTGATGGGGCAGGGACACAGACCAAGGGACCCCCAGCATTGTGGCGAGCCAACACCAGACCACTGCCGACTTCAGGGAGCCAGCGTGGACTTGCTAATGCCTCAATATTTACCTTCTAGCCCCCCAAACCAACAAGTGCCTGTGCTAAGCCAACCCATTTCTGGCGTTTGTCACAGCAGCCTCAGCAGACTGAGATGCTGGCAAAGCCCCTTGCTTGTGTGGCTGACAATCAGTCACGCAGAGAGCCGAGCCCACAGGCCTCCAGATTACAAACTCAGCCAAAAGCTCAGGAAACTCAGAGTGTGGCCAGGAAGGTCAGGGGAAGGGCTCCAGCCTGGGTCCTGCTCATCCTCAAACTCCCATGGGGCTCTGGCAAAGCTGACCCTGGGGCTTGTAAAGCAGGAAGTAAAAATGTTGTTTTAATACCTTGTGCAACCAGAGTTATATTTACTGATAACTATTGTGCAAATCTTTAAAAATAAAAATGAACTTAATAAAACAGTCACCGTGACTCAGGACTGCGAAGTGACCTCTGTTTAAGGGCCTGATAGCAGGCAGCCCCAAAAGAGGAGCTACCACACCTGTCCCTAGAACACAGGCTGCAGCTGTGGGTTTTTGCCCAGTTCTTTCTTTGCTCTGTGCTTTAGCTTCCATGATTGCGGTTTGCAAACCAAATTATGTGTGTTAAGTTAACTGTTATCCAATAAATAAATATTTTCCGTTCAGTCTTGCAATACATCTGGCCAGTGCATCCTTGGCCCTTGTCCAGGTGGCTGGCCCTGCACGGGGCTGGGAAAAGTGGTTGCATCATGTGCGCAGCCTGTGCAGGCACAGCTGTCCCTGCCCCACGATCAGAGAACAAGAGCCCAGGGCAGCCCCACCCCCTGGAGCGTGGAGTGGAAACGGAGGAGTGCAAACTGCTAGTGCCGGATCGGTGTGAGGCCCTGGACTCGGGGTGGGGCTCTCGAGTCATCCTCGCACCTCACCTTGGAACACGAGCGCCATGAAGGCAGGGACTTTGCTCCCGGACGCATCTGCCGGGCTGCAAGGGCGCCCCATCTGCTGAGGACAACTGCACCCTGGGCCTCATCCAACAGGCTGGGAGCGGGGCTGGGGGTGCATTCTGGTCCTTCCGATAGGGGAGAGGCCAGATGTCTGAGCAGGACCCCATGGACACAGGGGCACTAGGGTTCCTCAGGGCCTTGGAAAAGTACTGGAGGAGGCTTAGGGGGCTTCATCAAGGGTGCTGGGCTGGCGTCTAGGAGGCTTCTTTCCCTGCATCAGTAAGGGGCAGGGGAGAAAGAGGGAAGGAAGGGGAAGAGGCCTGAGCTGGGGGGAAGGGAAGGGGTTGTGGTCACCCCCCACTGAGCCAAGGGCCGGTGGCGACCTGGCGGCCAGTGGCAGGAGGCAGAGAGGACCACCATGTGGGGGAGGCTCTCGTCACCCTACCTCGCCCCAGGCCCCGGAAGGAAAGCCCCTCAGAGGACCCGGCCCCTCGCAGAGCCTTGTCCGCTGTCCCTGGCGAGCAGAAGGTGAAATCGTTGTCCTGCGGCCCCCCTGGAGGAGGCCGGCCCACAGGAACTCAGGGCAGTGGTGTGGGCTAGCTCCTTCCTCGTGGCCCTCGGCACAGGCTAGCCCCCCAAAAACGAACTCCAAGGGGGCGGTCAGCGTGCAGCCGGCCCTGCAGGGAGTGGTGGTGGGCTGGACCCCTGTGGAGGGGAAGGGGAAGGTAGGACTGAGCTGATGGAGGAGCCTGGGCTGAGGCAGGATGAGGACAGAGAAGATGGGGGGTGCCGGCGAGGCCATGGGGCAGGTGTCCAGGCCGACCCTTAAATGGTTCTCGAAACCCTCATCTGCAGACACAAGGGGAGTGTTTTTGATGGTGTCCGAAGTAGAGGCGATGGTCCTGCCTGAAGAGCGGCGAGCAAGTGAAGCGGAGAGGCTGTGGGCACCTGGGAGGGGCGAGAGGGCTTGGGGGCAGGGGCTCCTGGAACACCGGGGGAAGTGCTCCCCCCCAGGCTTTGGTCTGGCTTCCCTCTGCTGGCTCATTGCTGGGCGCTGGGAGCATTGCCTTGCGACCCTCAGTCTGTCTGAGAGCAGAGACCAGTGCTAGTCAGGGCTTTCCAGAGAAACAGGTGACAGGATCGATCTGTTATTCATCTATACATATGCCATCAATCTATCAATCTATCAGCTATTTATCGAGCTATCATCTATCTATATATCTAAACTGATTTCTTATAGGAATTGGCCGACATGACCATAGGGATTTGAACATCCAAATTCTGCAGGGCAGGCCACAAGCTGGAAACCCCACTGAAGGTGAAACTGTATTCCCCAAGAGAAGCCATAAGTTGGAAACTCGGATAAAGGGGAAGTTGTATTCCCCAGGAGAAGCTGGCTGGCTGAAGTAGAGACGGAAATTCTTATTCTTAATTTTGAATGCTGAAATCCTCAGTTCTTGCTTTAAGATCTCCAACTGATCTAATGGGGAGATGCTCCTCCTTGCGGAGGGCAATTTCTTTTGATTGTGGATGCAATCAGCTGTAGATGCAATCAGCTGACTAATGATGTAAACCTATTGGTGGAATGCCCTCACGGTAACAATCAGCCAGTGCTTGCTTGACCAAAACTGGACACCACAACAGGGCCAATGCTGGCACAGGAATAGTAAGGTGTGTGCACACAGAGGGGAAGTATAGCAAACGGGAAGAAGACTCTAGAATGGTTACGTATTTTTTTGCACTGAAGGGTAAGGTGGAGAAGATGAACAGGGAAGACTGGAGAAGGTAGAAGACTCCAGGTCCTAAGCCCCCACCCCCCACCCCCCTTTTTTTTTTAATTTTTATAAGGTTTTTTTTTTACATAGGCAGGCACCAGAAATCGAGCCCGGGTCTCCAGCATGGCAGGCGAGACCTCTGCCTGCTGAGCCACCGTGGCCTGCCTGCCCTTTTCTTTTTATAGCTGTTGCTGAGTTCCAGAGCTGAAAGGGACTTGTCTTAGTTTCCCAGGGCTGCTGTGACAGAGCACCACAGAGCAGATGGCTTAAAACAACACTTGTTGTCTTGTGGTTCTGGGGGCCGTAAATCCAGAGTCAAGCTGCCAGCAGGGCCCCGCTCCCTCCCAAGTCTCTAGATCCTTCCTTGACTCTTCCAGCTTCTGGTGTTTGCCCACCACCCTCGGTGTCCCCTGTGGATGGGTCACTAACTCCTGCCTCCACCATCACACAGCCCTCTTCCCTGTGTCTCCAAATCTCTCTCTTTATAAGGACACCAGTCATTGGATTTAGAGCCCACCCACTTTAATTTTAATACATTTGCAAAGACCCAGTTTACAAATACCACCACCCTCACAGGTCCCAGGGGTCAGGACTTGAGCACGGCTTTCAGAGGGGCACAAGTCAACCTTCAGTAGACCCCGAGGGGATCCAGAACGGTTCCTCAAATGATGGGATTTCACACACTAAATCCATCACCACCCCGAAGTAGGAGGGAGGAGCCTCCCCCCAAGGCCGACCCTGCCAGGCAAACCCACTGCATGCCCTCGGCTCGCCTTACCCCGCCTCCACCCGGCACCTCGAGCCTGGCCCAATCCCCGCACAAGGTCTGAATTCCCGTCTCCGGCCTCCTTGGCACAGACTCACCTAGCCTCCTCGTCGGCTCGACCCCTAGATGTTTCTCCTCGTGAAGAGCCACCCCACCCCTCCCAGCCTCCCCAGCTCCCTGCTCTGTCCTTGGGGCCCCCTGGACTCTGGCCTCACTCCACCTCCCTCAGGACTGGGGCCACGTCGCCTTCTGCTTCCAGAATGCGCCAGAGAGCTGAGCACGCTGGTCTGAAGGGAGGACGAAGCAGGCAGTCCCCAGGCGCGTTAGAAATCTTGAAAGAACCAGAGAACCTCCAAGCTATTTGCAGTGTTTCAGAAAGAACCTTTCCCCCCATTCCCAAATAAAACTGAACAACTGCACAGACTAAATAAGGGTGGCTTTGTTTCCCTGTTGGCTGGGTTTACACCAACGGAATGTTTCTCCACAGGCTGAAAGGCAACAAGGCGTGAGGAGGAGAACCTGAACTCCGACGTGAGACCCAAGTTCAAAACAAACTGGCCCTCATCGCGCGTGGGACCTCGGTAAAGCCAGTTCACACTGGGTGTCGCCATGCCCTCTGAGCGCAGGGGAAGTTTTAACGCTGTTTCCCGGGGTGACTGTGAAGGTGAGGCAAAGTAGCTTCCGGAAGCGCCTGGCACACCGGACGCGTGGCTGCCTAAAAGCTGTCACCGGGAGAGATCTGAGCAGTGTTTTCTGCCTTTGCTCAGCAAGATGAGAAGACAAATGCAACATTATTTAATACATGCGGAGTGGCAAAAATTTTTCGAAGAATCAAGTCCCTGCATGGCAACAAAAACGGAGAGCGTCTATGGAGCGAGGGGGACCCCACTCTGAAGGGCTGAGCCAAACGGGACCTGGGGTCCTGGGCCCTGCTGAAGGCTTTGGGTGACGTCATGCCTGGGGTGGGACAAGCATTCACAGTGTGCAGCCATTTGGGGCACGTGGGGCTGCGTCCATGTTCAGGCCTGTCAGGGAGGGGGAGCAGCCCCTGCGGCCAGCGGGGAGCCTGGTAAGCCCTCAAGAGCCCCCCTGGGGAGGGGCCACCACCCACCCACCCACCTGGTGAGGAGGCTCACTCTCCATGCCAGCCCTGCAGGATTTGGAAGCAACTTTATTGGGGGGAACATTGGGTCCCCTTCTGTGAGTGACAGGAACCTCCCGGCCATTAAGACACGATGATCTAGCTCACAATGGACAGGCACAGGCAGCCACGGGATGGGGCCACCCAACGCCCTCTGCTGACTTCACTTCCGTCCTGGGCAGTGGAAGCTTCTTGGGTAGGTGTCCCAGCTCTTCAGGAGGCTTACTGGGGACACAGGTCAGCCTAGCTGTTGGTGGCCGTCGGGCCCCGGGCCTGTCGTGCTCAGCACTGGATGTGCCAAGAGAGGCACACACAAGAGGGGCTCCCTGACCTCTCGACGCCCTCTGGACCAGCTCTGGCCATTGGCCAGAAGCGCATCTCTATCCACCTTGCTGGGAATCCTGAGGTCGCCAACACTCTGAGTCGGGCACAGCTGGAGGGCAGGGGTCTGTCATCAGCCCTTGCCTCCTCGGGGACCAGATGCCAGCAGAGCAGCCTCTGGGGCCGCTACCTCCTGCTGGAGGCAGCTTCTTCGGGCCTCATCCAACCAGCCATGGCTACACAGGGAGAGATGAGAGAGGATTTCAAACGCACAGGCATTATCAAGAGTTCTCACGTCCATGTACCCCACCCAGTGTGAGACACGCTTTCCGACCTTCATCTGACCTCAGCACAGTGGGAATCATTATCCCCTTGGGATCAAAAGGGAAACTGAGGCTCAAGGAGATGGAGAAACAAGCCCAGTACTGCCCAGTGAGAAGTAACCACCAAATCAAAACCCAGAGCTGGTCTAACTTAAGGCTCGGTTCTCTTTCCAGGCAAATAGATGGCTTCTAAATGTTTCAAAGAAAAGGACTAAATTTGGAAAAGCAATATCTAACCTGCCACCAGATGACACATAATCTGCAAATGTTGTATGCTGCCCGCCTTCGCACATGCCATGACCCCATCTAGGATGCTCCTTCTCCTCCCCACCTGCCAGCTCGGGGCCCAGATTCAACCTTGAAGACCCAGCTCAGGTTCAAGCTCAAATGTGCTCTCCTCTCTGGGCGCATCTGGGCTGAACCTGAGCCACCAACAGTGACCATCTCCGTGCCGTGCTTCTCCACACGCACACCTGCCTTCACAGGCCCTGCACATGGCTCTGCAGTGTTTCACAGAAGAGCTTGTCTCCTCTGAGATGCCCTGGGCTCCCTGAGGGCAAAGACAACTTGTTTTCATCTCTGGACACAAAGCACAAGCAAGGGGCTGGCACACGGTAGAGCTCAGCAAACAGTGGGTGAATGGGAGAATGGAGGACAAAGCAATCCCCTTGCAGAGTTAGCCGGCCCCTACGCAATGAATGCTCTGGCACCCGAGCAAGGCAGCTGGGCAGGAGAGGGGCCACAGATGGCACTGCGTCAGTGCAGTGCAGGAAAATGACACCCTCCACCCTTCAGAGACCCAGTCCTGGCCATCTCCAAGTCAGGAGAATGGCTCATCCTGATGTCCCACATTTGAGAACTGCTATGAGGAGAGGAATGGGTGGTCCCTGAGAAGACCCCCTGCCCCCACAGGGCTGTGAGACCTCCCATTGCCACTGCCTCAGTCAAAGCAGGGCTTCACCCGCTTGTGCAGGGGACTCCAGGCTTGCCTGGGCACTCTGAAGAGGCGTCTGGGATCAGAAGCCAGCTGTGTGACCCCCGGGAAGAGGCTGAAGCACACCCGTGTTCTGGGGGTCCTGAGACGGCCCCAGCAAAGATGGTCCTGTCACCCAGCTTTAACCAGTGTCTGCCAAACCTGCTTCATCACAGGCCTCGCCCCACTTTCATCATCAAATTTTTCTTTACAAGAAACCCACTGGCATCCTGTGGAACCAGCGTCCCAAGGAATGCACTCTGCAAAATGCTGAAGGACGCTGGGCAAGGGAGGCAGGTGGTGCAGCAGGGGGCAGCCTCCTAGAGCGGGGCTGGGGACATGCGAGGGCCAGGAAGGGCCACAGGAGGGGTGATGGTGGGGCCAGGGCTTCCCACTAACTAGCACACTCGCACTCCCCAGAGGGGAAGACACGAATGTAAGGGTAGGAAAATAACAGGACTATAGCAAAAAGAAGGCATGCGATCTCAACGCCTATAAAGCCAGGGGCCAAGAATTTCAGGGACAAACAGGTCTCAGCCTTTTAAGAACCTCTGAAGTGACAATACATCAAAACAGCAAGAAGCCCAGTGCTTCCAGCTCCGGGAGTCTGCAGAAGCTCGTGGAGGAGGCGTGGGCTCAGAAACACACCAGAGCTAACCCCAAGCTTGGGCCTTCCTGCTGTGTAACTGGGAGGTGGCTTCACTCCTCGGTCTCAGTTTCCCCTTTGTGCAGGATGAGATGAAAGAGTGCCAGCCTGCAGGGAGGTGGTGGGGATGCAGCGACCACGCGGGAAAGCAGCCGGCCTCCTTTAGGAGGTGCTCAGTGAGGCTGTGACGGATGTCGGTTAGAGATGGCCACAGTGAAATCAGTATTGTCTTCACTCAAGTGGAAAGTCAGCTTCTGAGGTGGGGGCAAGAGGGGAGGAGGAAGGACAGAGGGTGAAGACAGCAAGGTTCTGGGTTGTGTTGTGACGTCACTTCTCAAAGCCAGCATGGTGGGAGGCACAGATGAGACACAGCTGCCCCCAGGTCCAGCTCCCAGAGGCAAAGACGGGGGGCTTTGAAAGATGAGGATTCTATCATGGCTCCTACTACAGGACCTCAAATTCAAGCCCTGTCTTGACATCTTGGAGCCTTTGAAGGGCTCCGAAGGTCTCACCCAGGGTCCCCTGCTCACACCAGATAATGCCCCTGACCCCGTCCTCAGCCTGCCGAGCTCCACCTCCGTGCCAGCCTCTGCAATTATTCAAGCAAACCAACCGCATCCTGCAGCGGGCACCAAGGGTCACCCGCCCCCTTGTTATCACCGTACCTGCCTCCCGCCACCCCTGTGCTCACTCTGCTCCCAAGTGTGCCCCTAGGTGGCCCTGTGTGGCATGAGGTGTCCTCCCCCAGGGCTGTGGCTACAGGTAACTAACAGACAAATGCCCAGTTTATTAGCGTCAGTCGTCGTGTCTGACCATCCCCAGAGCCCCAGGACCTCCCCAAAGAACTGGAGAGGAGGCAGACCAAGCATGGCCACTGCCCACTGGGTACATCCCGGGATCAAGTTCTTTGTGCACCCGGGCTCTGAGCTCGGATAAAGAGAGGTTAAGGAACCTGCCCCTGGCGACACAGCTGGCAAGTCGCAGAACTGGATTTGAACTCTGCACCTGAGCCCAGTGCCCAAGCTACTTCTATGACTCGATGTGGCCTCTTAATATCGGGACCATCCATTTGTAGGTCTTCTTGTCTGCTGAGATCCTTGTGGGGGGGGGGGGCGTGGTGGCTGGGGGCTGGCACCCCCAGTATGCAGCACATAACAGAAATGCAACCAGCATCAGCAGAATGAATTACTTGCTGGAAAACCCTTCAGCCTGCCACATGATTTACAGTCTGAGCCCTTCTCATATAATAGCATGGCAGGAGGCAGGGAGATGGACTACACAGGCCAATTGCCTTTTGAGAAACAGTGTTAATGAGGTCTAGAAGAAATTCCAAATTCTCCACGTCTTTGCCCGGAGAACTTGACCTGAAGTCTTTCCTTAATGTGCTACACACGGGCTCCTTTTGCTCTGACCTGAGAACAGAAAGTCCTATGGAAATGAGGGCAAGCAGCATGGAGAACCCGAGAGGACAGGAATTGAAGGCCAGAGAGGGGGCAGGCTCACCCGGGCTCGTGCTGTGGCTCTCCTCTTTTTTCCTCTCTCTTGAAGGCTGCCTTTTCACTTAAGATAAATGCACTCAGCACAAACACACTGAGCTCCTACTGGAAGCAGTGGGTACTGTAGGGTGCTAGGTGCTAGAGCTGAGTGCTATATAAAGCAGGAAGGGAGACAGAGGTTGGAAGGATTATTTGGTGCAAGGGAGTCAAAAAGGGCAAGTGACAGGTGACTTGGACATGGAGGAAGAGGTAAGAAGTTTTAAAGGAAACAAGACGCAGGGGTGCCGAGTTTCCACTGGAACAGGTGCTCCCTCCTTTCAAAGGTGAGAGCTGTTGCTGGGAAGGGCCGCCACCTGGACAGGGATGATAGTTCCCCAGGGACCCCTTGCACCCAGGTGGGGTCAGGTGACTCTGTGACCTGTGTTCCTTCCAGGGAGGGGTGGTTAAGAGGTGGCTGGCAGAAGCCAAGACTCTGGCAGAGCCATGAACTAAGGGACCTGGGTGCCTGGGTCACCGGGTGGAACCGAGCCACTTGCCGAACAGGCGCAGCCATGCTGGGTGGGCACGGCGGGGGGAAAATGCCTCTGCTGGGCTGCTGGTGACAGCGGCGAGTGTTACCAACTGACCCAGCAGGGAAGGGAGGAAGAGGGGTTCCCGGTGGAGCCGAGAGGAGCTGAGGGCGGCCGGAGCCCGGGTTTGTGACGGAGGTGCTGGGCCCTGGGAGGCCCAGGGCGGCAACCCCGAGCGGAGGCTCACGTACGTGGGTTGTTTCCGGGGGCCCTGGTGTTGCTAGCGCTGCTCTCGAAGGAAGAGTGGAAGTTGTGAATGGTTTCCTGCAAAATCTGTCTCTCCCGGCCCTGCGGGGGAAATTGAGACACAGAAAGTCGCGTTACAGCTCTTACCCGTTAATTCAGTTGGTGCAGTGCTGTTCATTCTCAGGTCATACTTGAAAAACCCATGGGCACCTGGGGGAAAATAAAGTACCTAAGTGAGAGGGTCCTGAGTTTAATAACACCGCATCAGATTTTCCCCAGCGCCCACCCCAAGGGGAGGGGTCCACCCCCGACAGGACGGGAGGCTGAGCCCGACCCCAAGACTCACGCGGCCCGGCTCAGGTGGCCGGGAAGGGCGCCTCCTCCCGGGCCTCACTCCCAGGGTCTTTCTAGAGAATTCCATGGAAGCTGAATTTTTCCCTGCTACAGGGTGACAGCTGAACCGCTGTGCTCCCCACTCACCCAAAAGATACTGATTCCTCTTTGGGGGAGTCCTTTCCTACCCCGCCCCGCAGCCCCCTGAACAAACCTGCGGAGTCTGAAAAACATCATTAGGGAGAGTGAGAGGAGTGGTTCCTGAATGCTGCCTCGGGCCGGCCCTGGGCCACACTCTCACTTTCGTCACCTCAGTTTAGGCCACAGCCTCGGAGGGCTGCGTGGGGCCTGGGAGGGACACCCGGGCAGCCTGGGTGGGAGCATGGAAACTTCTAGGTGGTCTCTGTCATGACTAGTTTTCTGTCTCTGGGCTGGACCAAGGTTCCTGACAACCCCGGGCTCCTCGGCTGGCTCGGAGACTGGGGTGGGTGGCGTCCCGTCTGGGTCAGCTGGGGCTGGAGTTGGCAAGGACGGGGCGCTGGTGGCAGGGGCGCTGGGGAAGGAGCCGGAGCGCTCCAGCCCCTCCATCAGCTCTGGGGGGGTCTGAGGTGACCCTTCTCTGTGACCAAACCACTTAGCTGTTTGCAAAGGCCTGATAATAACTCCTCCCCCAAAGCACAAAGGCCTTGGGGCTGGGGGCGTGAACCTCCCTGAGTGAGGTGACCACGGAGCAGGCGCCTGAGCGCTGGGTCCCGCCGCGCCCACTGGGCCCGGGGTCAGGAGCGCCCACTAAATGGATATTTTCAAAAGCAACGAATACATGAGGTCATGAATGGAAAGCAAACTAAAAATGAATACTCTTGGGCAGCTTGTTCTCTGCTGCGGTGGGTTGAGGTGTGTCCCCCAAAAGGAAAGGCTGAAGTTTCAACTGCATGTCCTAGAAATGTGGCCTTCTGGGGAAATGGGGCCATTACAGAGGGAATTGGTAAAAATTTCGGAGCAGGGTGGTCCCTAATCCGGTATGACGGATATCCGTTTCAGAAGGGGAAATTTAGACACAAGGAGACGGACAGACAGGCAGACATGGCAGTGTGGAGCTGGAGCAGAGACAGAGTTTGCCGCACGGAAGGAGCGCCAGGGATGCCAGCAGCGCAGAGGCCAGGGGCAGGCGGGGACAGCTTCTCCCCTGTGGGGTCTGGAGGGGGCCCGGTCCTGCCGCCGCCTCGACCCTGGACTTCTGGCCCCCGAGGCTGGGTGAGAAGACACATGCGGTGTTTGAAGCCACCCTGTTTGTCGCACTTCCTTACGGTGGCTCCAGAACACGAAGATATCTGATATGAGTGAGAAAGCTAGAAAATAAAAGTCTCTGAATGGGCCCAGACCACAGGCTTCCTTTTCTTTCACCGCACGGACTCCCCAGAGCCCACAGGGGCCCCCTGCAAACCGCTGGGGGTGGGGGGTAGCTAACGAGGCCCCCCCAGGCAGCCGAGAGGACTGTCCTCCAAAGCAGTTTAAAAGAAGCTGGGGAAATTCCTCCTTAAGCCTTAGGGTTGGAGGTCGGACGCACCCAACTACCTGTTATCTGTGGGCACCCCAGGCATGCCCCCCCTTTCCTCGGAGTCCCTGTACCTGTAAAATGGGAGCAATGTGACCTGCTTGGGCTGTGCTGGGGTCAGCCTGCGAGGATGGATGGGCTGAGAAATAAAGCAAGGGATGACAGCCAATTTCATCTTTAAACAGCACCTTCACCTTAGTTGCTCGAGAAACGAGGTCAGGGAGAGGCAGGGTTCCAGAACTCGCTGGCTGCTACCCTTCAGAGGTGGGGACCACTAAAACCCTGACCGTTCCCTGCATCCACACCTGCCTCAGGGCCCACAGCCCGCAAATTCTCACAAGGGAAAATCAAATGGTCATTTAAGGAGAGAAAAAAACGAGGCCAATGCATCAAGAATTTAAAGAAGTGCAAATTAAAACAAGGCACCTTTTTTGGCCTGCCCAATGAATAAAGGTAAAAAAACAACAAATTTGATGGAACGCAGCCCTAGCAAGGAGCAGTGAGACGGGACGTCCTGCGGCCACAGCTGGATGGGGTGCTCGTGGCCCCTCCTGGAAGGCGATGTGGGAATGTGTATCACCTACCTTGATTTAGACCTTTGATTCAGTAATTTCACTTTTCGGCGTGAATTTGAAGGAGATAATGAAACGCCTTACAGACAAAGGTACGCACTGCAACGTCATTTATAGAATATTTGCCTAGCGACATATCCACCAAATGGGGATTTTGAAAAAAATAAATTTTAGTACATCTATGCAAATTTAGCCTAGTAAAAAGAGTTCTTAATGACACGGCTCACTGTGTGTATTTACTATTAAATGAAGAAAGTAGGATATCAAAATTATACACCCAAATTTACGCCAGCCACGTCAAGGAAAACATTGGGCACAAAGGACTGCAAAGTAATCTACCCAGATGGGAATGGTGGTGGCCTCGGCCAGCTGGATTATGATTTCTTAAAAACTTCCTTTCAGGGCGGCTGCCGTGGCTCAGCAGGCAGAGCTCTGACCTGCTGTGCTGGAGGTCTGGAGTTCCATCCCTGGTGCCTCCTGCCCATATGCAAATTTAAAAAAAAAAAAAAAAAAAACTTCCTTTCACCCCTTTGGCATTGGGTGAACTTAGCAAAATGAATATGCCCTGGTTTGATAATCATGAAAAATGGAACAGAAAGAAGCAATGGGTCAAGGCCAACCAAAGGTGCAACTTCAAGCCATCATCTGTGGTTGCCCTTCTCCATGACGTGACGGGCCTGACCCCAGGGGTAGACAAAGGAGAATCCCTGAAAGCCCTAAACTATAATTCAGCTGCCATGATAGCTGAAGTAATTATAAAAGCCTTTTATCTTATGCCTTTGTGACTATAAGAGCTGTTAGTCCCTCTGTCTGGTCATTTTCTTGTAGGGAAAGGCCGTAATGCTAATGAAGTATTTGAAGTCAACCATTAACTAGCCTCCGACTTGGACATTTATATATCATATCAGCTAGATTCTGCTATTGAAACATAACTTGTCTCCCATCCTTTGGCTTACACCTTTGTACTGAAGTGATAGCTCTGTCTCCCTTCCTTCAGCTTATGTTCTTCTGTTGGAATAATGATAAACACTGTCTCCTTTTCGGCTTTGAACTTGCTATTCAAGATGACTTCACCTCCCCTTGATAAAATCCTTAAAAACCTTGAACCCCCTAAACTCGGGGAGACAGATTTTGAGCCGCTAGACATCTGCTCTCCTACTACGCATCTAGTCATAAACTCTCTTTTTGACACCGTGGTGTCTCAGGAATTGGTTATTGAGCGCATCAGGCAAAAGAATCTACGGGCTTTGTCCGGTCACACTAATTAGACGAGGCCAAAATGAAGGCGGATCAACTTCAATGCGCATGCCTGGAATCCTGATAAACAAAGGACAGTGAACACGGAGCAGAAGCCGGAAGACAACAGAAAAGAAGTGTAGCAGGTTCAAGGAGAGGCAGAGATGCAAGCCAAGGAACCCCAAAGGCTGTGGCAGGCCAACACCAGAAGGGCACAGGCTCCAGGAGAAAGCATGGCCTTGCCAATGCCGTGACGCTGAACTTCCAGCCTCCCAAACCGTGAGCTAATAACTACCGGCCCGCTTTTGGTGATGATCAAACCAGAGCATATTCATTTTTGTTAATTCACCCGGTGCCCCAGGGGTGCAAGGAAGTTTTTAAGAAATCACAATCCAGCCATCATTCCCATCTGGGCAGATTACTTTGCAGGGCCTTGTGCCCGATGTCTTCCTTTACGTGGCTGACACCAAGTGTGGCATCTGTCACCGCAAACTAATAAGCAGACTTAAGCACACACACATCTCAAACACGGGGACAGCTTCAGTGGGAATGTCGTGCTTTATCAGCTGAGAACTCACAGTGCTTTGCTGAGGTTTTTGTGGCCGAGGCAGATAGATGTTGGGTTAATGCTCACTTAAAAATAAAAATTTAGGCTAAAATACTCAAACTTTTATTGATGATGTGAGAAATGCATTTTATATCACAAACCTGTTACATGCTTCTTATATATATATATATATATATATATATATATATATATATATATATGTACATAACTGGGTTATTTTCTCTTCTACCCAATTTCATTCTTTTTAATACTCTTAACAACAACAATGGTGACAGGACCACCCAGAGTGCCATGGACCACAGCTAGGAAAGTCCTGGAAAATGCAAGAAGGATACCTTCCCCTCTCTACAGGCTCCTGAGCTGGAATCTCAAATGTGTGCACAGAGCACCCAAGCCACAACATCTACTCTTTCAGCTGAGACGGGGCTGCAAAAGAAAAAGAGCAGGGGAGGCCTGGACCCTGTGGCAATCAAGAAAGGCAGGGACCCAAAGTCAGGTAAGTCAGGTCCAGACGAGCAGACCAGGACATCACATGGCCTCAAATAGGGCTCCTGGGAGTCACTGCTCACCTGAGTTCTCTGTCCAAGAACCAGCAGGGTTGCATGGTGTCCCCATCCCACACAGAGTGCAGCATAAGAGAAGCATATTTCTGCAACAGTAACCTCCCCCCACCCTTCCCCCCAAGCCTGCCTTTCACCACCCATGCAGATGTACTCTCTTTTGAATGACTGTGGCAGTACAGCATGGCAGTCGGGTCAAACTCTGGGACCCAACCCCGGTTCTGTCCTTCTTGGCTGTGTGACCTTAAGCAAGTTCCTTGATCTCTCTGTGCCTCCACCTCCTCTACCATAAACTGAACTGACCTTGGTGGGGTCCGTGAGGACTGAATGGGTATCTCTAGGTGACAGGCTTATAGCACAGAGCCCAGCTTGGCTGGGTGTCACAGTTCCCTGGGCTGCTATTACCAAGAATCACAAACTGGGGGGCTTAAAACCACAGCAATTCATTGTCTCCCAGTTCTGGAGGCCGGAAGTCCACAATCAAGGCATCCACAGGGCCAGGCTGCCTCTGAAACCTGCAGGGGAGGATCAGCTTCTAGAGCGGGCTGTTGGCAGTCCCGAGTGCTCCACTCTGGCCCCCGCTGCCCCACGCCTTCTCCCCTGGGAATCCCTTTTCTTCTTATAAGGACATCAGACATATTAAGGGCCCACTCCAGGCACGGCAGCCTCCTCATAACTAATTCCACTTGCAACCACTTTTATTTCAAGATAAGGCCACATTCTGAGGGACTGGGGGCCAGGACTTCAACATATCTTTTTGGGTAGACACAATTAAACCCATATTATACGGTCATCACCCACAGCAAGCCTTACCTGGGGCATGGCCCCCTCTTGAAGGATGATATTTCACTTCAGTGCTTGACCTGTGAGACCCCCAGGGCCTCCTGTCCCTTCTGACAGCAGAACCCTGCCCTCTACAGCCGCCTCCACCCCTCCCATCAGGACTCACTGCCCAGCCCTGAGCCTCAGTTTCCCCATCTGTAAAGCAAGCCAGTCCAGCCATGGCAGACGACGTGACCAACATTCGGGAACAGGCCATTTACAGAGGAGCAGGAAGAAAGAGTGAGGACTTTTTGTACACCAGCTGCTCTGCAAACATTTCAGACCTCAAGACAACCCCCTGGCACGGCCCTACAGAAGAGGGAAGGAAGCATGGCCCAGAAGGCCTGTGCCATGCCCCAGGCAACACAGTGAGTGAGCTGGGATTCAAACCCATCCAGCTGACTCCAAGAGCCCATCGGAGCCCACGGGCTCTGCTTCTATGGTGTTTTGGAAGGCAAAACCCGGCCCCATAGGTTGAAATTACCTGAGAAAATAGTTTAGCTGGATCTGAGGCAAAACAACCTAACAGGTCTGAAGTGGGGACAGGACACTGATAGGTAGTGAGTTCTCCGTGGTGAGAAGTATGCAAGCAAGCCTCTGTTGGATATGCCGGAGGAAACAAACCTAGACCACCACTAGGGCCCTTGGGGACACTGAGGACCTGGGATCCCAGGCAAGGTGTCAGCTGCTTGAAGTAAAACCAAAAGAAGAAAAAAAAAGATGGAGAACAATACCTTGCCTGCGTTCAGTTCAGAAATTGCTGCCAAAATCTGCTGCCGGGACCCATCTGTCTTAATCCCCAGCTCCTTCAAATCCCCGTCGGTGAGAGTGAGGAAGGCTTCCATATCCACCTGGGGAGAGAGGGGGGGACTCGCCACCATCTGCTTCGTGCCTCACCTCTTTTTTCAATCCACAACAGAGAGATCATGATTAGGAGCTATTAGTGCTTATTAGGAGTGAATTAATTATAAATGACAACTTCCAGTTTCTGACTTTATGCTTAAATTTCGGTTGGAAATCCCATTAAATACAAACTCTCCTGGGCTCCAGCCCTCAGATGTTCAAGACAGAGCCCTGCTGGAAAGACCCTGACAATGAGACAAGTGCAGAGAGTCTTCGAGACAGCCACCTGGGTGGGCGGAGGGAGAAACTCCAAGGCCCCCGCTCGAGGGAAGGTAATTCCAACGTTACTGCAGAGGGGAGAGAAGGAAAACGCGGGCATCTGGCGGTAAGGAGCGCAGAGGTGGGGAAGGGCAGAAGCCGGCAAGGAGCGCAGAGGTGGGGAAGGGCAGAAGCCAGGAAGGAGCGCAGAGGTGAGGAAGGGCAGAAGCCGGGAAGGAGCGCA
>PVIY010021198.1:0-42798 GCA_004026745.1 Myrmecophaga tridactyla
GAATGTTTCCTCTTTTATAGGACTTCAGAAACTAATCAAGACCCACTCAAACGGGTGGAGACATGTCATCCCCTAATCCAGTTTAACAACCATTCTTAACTAAATCACATCAACCAGGGAGATGATCTCATTAGTTTCAAACATACAGCATTGAGTAGAGATTATTCTACCTTTAAGGAATGGGTTTTATATCAAAACATGGCTTTTCTTAGGGGGCATACTTCTGTTCAAACCAGCACAGACCCTTAATAGTTCGTTCAGCCTTATCCTTTAATATTTTGGTCTTTTTGTCCAGAGATATATCACATTTTATGGAGATAGTTTATCTCATCAGAGCGAAGTGCTTCAAAAATCAAATAATAATAGAAGAACCACAGTTAGAAGGGGCCATTAACACTGCTCTGATAAAAGCAGTCCTTTTTGGCCAGAATTGCTCTTTCTTGGTGGAGAACTCCAAAGAGGTGAGAACAGACTGAAAGCTTTCTTTTCTTAGTTGGGCTTAGATGCTCACTAATCATGTAATTTATGAAGGAGTTGTTCCAATAAGAAATTGCAGAGAATTCAAAGTTCTTATGAACCTACATTACTGGTTACCCAGTATCTATTTTTAAAACTTGGAATTGGTTGACCTTTTATAATATTAGCCTTATTTTCTTAATCTATATCTTGTGATGTAAGAGAAAATCCTAGTTTAAAATAATTGTAACAAAGACAAGTAAGTCTATGGTCCTGAAAGAATATAAATTATAAAAAAGACATGAAGTATTATCAGATAACTGGGATAACAAATGCTGATGGTTTATTGTGCACATGTTTGTAATTATTATAATAAAGTACCACTGTAACGAGATATGACTATTAATTTTCAAGTGTATATCTTTTTGTATAGCTAAACATATAACCCTCTGAGTAGGTGTATGGTTCTCCTTAAACACGCAGACTGCTCGTGCCTACTAGTGATGCTGATGTCCCACCTTCTGCCATTGACCATATCCCACCCCAGCCTGAAACCCCCAATGTTAGCTCACTGTGTTCGATTAGAAAACAAAGGTAATATTGTCTTTTAGAATAATCCTTATGAAGTAAAGAGAGGCTGAAACTCTGGGATCCTAACCAATTTGATAAATATTAGAGCCAAAAGAGAACTTGGGGATCATTTACACCAACCTTTGTTTTATGGTAAGGGTACTGGGGCCCAGAAAATTAGTAAATATGGAGTAGGTTATGATAAGTCCCACAGTTTGCCCCAAAGGGATAAAATGTATTATAATAGTTCCACCCTGATATCGATAGACGGAGGTCCCTAGAAAAAACCTCTTTCGTGAGCCATGGTAGACAAAGTTGGTGTCTAGGTGAGCTTTCCTGGGCATCAAAGTTCTGACTGCACAGTTGTGTATCACACCCCCTCTAGGACTTAAAGATCGACCAAAAAACTCCTTTACGGGTCCTTCACCGAAGGCCTTTGGCTGTAAGAACTCGCATCATCCACACCATGGAGACACACTATGTAGATAAGCATCATTTTCGCCTCTGTCTGAAGACTCAAGCTGGAACGTATCCTTCCGCCTTCTGCATAGCAGTAATCTAACCAGAGTCCTATGGGGAGAGTTAATGCTGCTCTGGAAAGTAGGTTCAGCCTAGTTTGGGAGGCATTACGGAAAGAATTATATTGAAGAATAATCCACTTTTTTGCGTTTGGGGTGTTTTTTCCCATTAAATTTGTTTTTTTGGTTTTTTTTTTCTGGGTGCACGGTTCAGGAATCGAACCCGGGTCTCCCGCATGAAAGGCAGGCATTCTAACCACTGAACCTAAATTTGTGTTTTTTTGAAATGTCATTTTAAACCATGAGGCAGCAGCCAAGCACTGTCAACTTGAATGTTATGTGTTTCATGTAATTACAGTGTCTCGCACAGTATTGAGCACACAGTAAGTACTCAAATAGTACTTTCTATTCTTTTTATATTTATATTAAATATATCTATTTTATATAAATATATAGATGATTAAACACAGTAGATGAGAATGGCACTACTTACATATTGTTTCTAACTTTATTTGGTCACTGGCCCACTACAGTAGATAATATTCTTTCTCTGCATGCATTGTTAAAACAAACTTCAGATTAAAACAAACAAACGAGTCATATACTCTCAGTTGATAGTAATACTCTTCTGCCATTAGCATACTTTTCAAATACTGCAAGGATTTTTGACTGTTATAAATAGTAAAGGTTGAGATTCAGAGTTAAATATCTGTAGTCCAAGGCTGATAATTCTCATAACCTAACCTGACTTGGGTAGTTTTGTATCAGGCCTGAATTGCTGATTAAGATGTAGTCTTGTAATCCAGTAGTCTTGGCTTTAAGTTTACTTTTCAATGGTGCTTCCGGTTTTGTTCGTTTCTTAGTTTTATGTTTTGTGATTAGTACCTCATCAATAGTGTAAAGCAGTAAATTGCCTTCTGATTATTATAAAATTGATGCACATTTGTAAATAAGAAAAAGTTTTCATGTTTTAATCATCAAATGCATTCTCATTCTCAATGTATTGCTGTGTCTAGTCTGCCCCTCCCTGGTCCCCCTTGAGCCTTCCTCCTCATTCCACACTCTCTGCCCCAGGAGTGACTGGAATTTACTTGGCTGTACTATACATTATATACTCCTAAATTTTTGCAGTTTTGATCAAGAGATAATCTATTTAGGCTCCAGGGGGCAGATCTTTTTATCTCTGTTGTTTTGAGCACATTTATTTGCCTACTGTGGAGGGAATTTCAGAAAAATTACAGATTTTTTTTTTTTACCTAATTCAAGGGGCCTTAACTTTGGTGTGCCAAGGAGAAATGCACTGGCCTTTTGGAGTAACTAGTGTCTTTTCAACCTCACTAAAACATATTTAGAACTAGTTTTGTGCATGTACTGAAAGTATTAACCAAGAGAGTCTATTTGGTGAAACTTTAGAGAGCAAATGGTTATACACAGAAGTATGTGAGTTTTCACATATTCAGTTTATTTTGTATACATCTTGCATATTTAAGCTGCTTGGTGCACTGAGCTAGTTTATTTGATTTAAGCCTCATCCCTCTGACTGAGTAAAAACCACTCTGGACATTTGAACTGGTATTTAGGGATTTTTAAAGTTATATCTCTTCATCATTGCTACTTAGAAGTAGCATTCTCTAAAGAAAACGAGAGAATAAAATGATAAATTGTTGAGAAATTGTGAGTTTAGCCAAGAAGACAGTTACTAGATAACTATAAGTCATATGCTTGAGTTGAAACATTTGGTGAAGATGGAATGAATAAACTTTCAGAAAGTTAGAAGGACATAATAGCATATGATAGTGTTGATTATTTTTCTTTTCAAACTTTATGGTATTTATCCTCTGGGAATAAATTTATTTTTCTACTTCAAATTATATTAAATATTTCATACTAAGTGTTGGTTTATAAAGCACAACATAATACTGAACGAGTTTTTACTGAATGATGGCAAAAATGTTGTGGGTCTTTCAGGTAAATATTGTCAGGACTGAAGTAGAGTCCTTTGTAAAGAATGTTAATATACCCTTGTTAGTAACTAATTCCAATATTAGTCATTCACTTCAAAATTTGGAGACCTATAAAGGAAACAGAAAGTTAATCCTTTTAAAAAGGGAGAATGAACTTAATTCTACTAACCATGTTAACAAAGAACTAGAATTTAGGTCCTTTCATAACCCTTCTGAAGAGGCTTCATCAAAACAATTAATGTTCACATTGTCCCTCCCCTCCTGTGTCCATTGGACCACTGGGGCACATTGCAAGCAAAGCCAACTTTGAGGTCACCCTGTGTATGACCCTGTGGAAACTTATCTCTGGCTGATGCCAGCTGCCATTATTGGAAAAATGGGACCATAAAGATGACAGGATCGAAGTTGTGGCAAAGAAGTTTGTTTTTTAAGGATTGAACTACATCTAATTTTTAAAATCCATATCCAAACCTTAGCACTTGGAAATGATGTAAACACAGGTTCCTGGGTCTTGTTGTTGGTTGCCAAGCTGATAACCAGTTTGTTGTGGTTTATTGTCTAAGAAACGCATCAGAAGTCACAGTTCAGAAATAACCTTTCCTTTGTAACATTTTTGCTTTTGTCATTTCCCTTTCACTTATTAAATCTCACCAAACAGTTGGCACTGCATGACTATCTTCATTTTACCTTAAACAACCCTCAGTTACATTAAAGAGTTTGTACATGGAGACTTTGGGAGAACCACGCCGAACATTGGCTCTCTGATGAATGTGACTGCCGACATTCTTGAGCTGGATGTTGAGGTAAACCATTTACTGTGGAGTGTGCTCTGAAATAGTAAATTCAGCCAAGGTTTTGCTCTTTTGGCATTAAGCTACTCGCCTTCCTAGGTATTTGAGTATTGCAAAAAGAGACTGCAAAATTTTTATTTCTTTTTAAAATATATAAGGTCTCATTTATGAACCTCGCCAATGTATAGCTAATTTGCTTACTATGGCATCAGATCTGAACCCATAAACCAAGCAAGGAAATAAAGTTGTAAGTGACCTTCATGTGCTCTTTGAACTTGAGAAGTCCCTCTCTCTATGTACCTTTGATTTTATTGATACATGATAAATTTAAGGCAGCCTATTCAGAAACATATTTCAGGACAGGGGTAGAAAACAGCATGGGCCTATAGTTATTAATAAAAGCAGTTCTATAAAGGATCCCTTATGATGTGATTCAAGTTCTCAGCTGTAGTCTGAACTGAAACAAGGTTAAATTCTAGGGTGATCAGAAATGGATACAATGAATCTTTCAGCCAGTTCTCCCTATTTTTTCTCATTTGAGCTTCCATAGGTGTTGAGTCCCAAGTTGTGCTCCTTGACGAATATCTGATTAGGAGTGGAGTCCCTGTCTCCAGAAAATTTTAGTAGAGGCCATTTCACACTTGGGAATGATATAGTTATACAAAGAAGTGAGTAGCGTTGCCCACTGTGAAAACATCTATAATCAGATGACCACTGGAGTATTACTCCTTTGTCAGCAATTCTCTTGGGTGTTTTCAGATCAGATATTATACAGCTCCTATAGTACAGCCAGTGAGAGCACCTTTAAGGTTACAGACCCTTCTTGGTGAAACTACCGTTTTGAGGAAAACAACCTTCTCTTCTGTCAAAGAAATGCCCCAATTGCATTCATCTTCTTTGACGTTAATTCTTAGAACAACTTAGTATCAGTCATAAGGCCACTGTTTCTTAACGCTGATTGTCCACTGGAATCACCTGTGGAGTTTTTCAAACAAACAACCTCCCCTGCCCTCAACCCCCACATCAAGACTGTGATCGGTAATGTTTCATTTTCAGATGTGAGAAACCACCCAGTTATTTACATGTGGTGTTTGGTATATGGCTGTATTCTGAAACAAAACCAAAATATTTTCTCAGGGTTTGTAAAAAAAAAACAAACGCACCCAGACACACATTTATATGCAATAGTTATTTTGACTTTTCTGATAAAATCTTTCTGAATCAAGTATGTGAAGTGACTCATGGATTAATAAAAGATTTAGTAAGTCATTTCAGATTTTAAGCTTTAAATGTCAAAAACACCATTTTACAGTGGAATTTTTTTTTTAACTTTCTCCTAAAATAGGCCCCTCAGGTAGTTAAGACAAGGTATATTTTGTTAATTCTAAAACCTGGAATGTTATTGTTTACATGGAGACAAAAATAGTCTGTTTACTGTAATTTTATGATGACTTGAAGATGAAGGTTTTGTTGTGAAAGGTTCAATCCAGGGTAAGAGGAGTTAGGTGGATTAGATTCTAAAAGAAACAAAAATTCTGCTGAAGTGAAATAGAAAGATCTTTAATCCTTTTCTAACCCTAGGTGATCTTTCATATTCATTTATTTCACATTTAGTAGCTACGAACAAGACTCTAAGCTTATAGAATATTTAAAAGCAAGATGAGAAAATGAACATGATCAGAAGAATAAAAGCTGCTGAGAATTCTGAAGGAAAGTTAATGTTTCCACCTGGATGTTTTCGCTATTTTATCCATAAATAAAATTTTAAAATTTAAATTTACTCTGTTCTCAGTCAACAAGCACAATTAATAATCAGCTGAGTAACCAAATACTGCTACTCAGTTAATTCTGGGTCAGACCTCAGGCATAAGCAATCCTAGAATGTTCAATTATGGTATTTGATAACTTTTGTTCAAATGCTGCTGTTTCTGTTCCATTATATTAAAACTATTAAATTTATGAAGCATTACCAGCAAGTGCATATTAGGACAGTAATATCTTATTTTAATGACTTGTTTTCTTCCTTCCAGTCTGTAGATGTTGACTGGCCCCCTCCTCTGGATTGACTAGCTTTCAAATTTGAAGACAAAGAGGAGCGTTTTCCTGGCACGATGTGGACGTCCGTTCTGGATACGCTGTAAAATGGCTGTTTTATCCGCCATAACGGTGTCTTGGAAACCACTTGGATCATGTTGATCCATATGTTGTTTTTATTTGTTATAACATCTCAGGTTCTGGAAATGTCTATATTTTGTGTTAAATTCATCTAAGGATATTTTATGATCTTTCTCTCTCCCCTTCCAGCCCCCACAAACCAAAATGAAATGAAACCATTCTCCCTCTTAATTATTCTGTTTAGAGGGGTATGCAAACACCAGGATCCATTCTCTGAAAAGCTGTAATTTCTAGCAGCAAGATCTCCTTCCACAAGAAACATGCCACCTTTGAAATTATGTTTCAGATCATTTAAACTACCTGAATAAAAGTTATATCTAGATTTATGCTGCACAGTACCATATAATATTCTAAGTTACTAAATTCAAATCTGAGGTAATAATACTTTTGCAAGTAAGCCTCAAGCTGTTACAAAAAAAAAAAAAGAATTCTTTTGGGTATGGTTTGTCACAAATTTTACAAAATTCAAGTTACTAGTTGGACAACCTCAAATTGTCAATACATTTCCTGTGGAGGGAAAGTGAAACCTTAGGAAGGGCGGCATACCATGATAAGAATTTCATTAGTCTTTTAATAAGGAGAGACAAGTGCCTACTATTATTTAATATAACTTCAATTTCAGGGATAGGATTTTGAGAAATTGAGATTGCTAAACAAAGGTAAATAGTATTATTTCAGAATGCAGTAATGTATTGTCCCATTTCAAACATCTAAACAAGTTAAACAAAGTGAGTATTATCTCCATTTTACAGTTATGGGGAAAAAAGACCATAAGCCAAATGATTTGTCTATAATTGTCAGTTGCTTCCACATCTAGGAGTAGAACCAAAGTTTCCTGGTCGCTAGGGAAAAACTCTATTATTAGGCACAACTATGTGAAGGAGGCACTAAGGATGCTATTTAAACTCACTTAACTATGAGTTTTAAATGACTTTTAAAATAAAGGTACCAAATCAAGGAACTCATCAAAAAAACAGCCCAAGTATATTCTATATAATCTCATATAATTGCCATTTGTTAATCATCAGTTGATATTTTGAAGAACTAAGGATATGGCAGTTAAATAAGCCAAACTTAATGGGTCAGTAAGTTGAGGGAGTCTCATTAAAATTTTAAATTTAAGTATAATCTCTACCTCCCTGAGTCAACCATTTGAGCCTATTTTAGAACACTTTTGACTTGGACAGTATTGGATAACTCACTGTTTCCCATCTCTACATTCAAACAGTTCATAGATACTCAGATGTATTATTCATTTTAGAAATCAGGAAAATGGTTGAGACTGTTGATTTAATTGACATGAATGTCAATCTAGCACTTTAGAACTGTGTGTTTCATATGTGAATAGTGAATTTTCAATACCAGAAAATAAAGGGATAACAGAAATCAAGTTTTGGTAAGAAGGCAAGAACTTCTCTGTGACTATTTCTCAGTTTCTGAGGAAATTTTGCTTTAACAGAGATTTAAGTAATTTGGAAGATAATCTTTTGCATATTTCTTATTGGTCCAGCTTTGAGTACAGAGGGCCTGAAAAATGGAAGAACTTCCTGAGCAAACTTAAGTTAGAAGATTTCTATTTCTTTCCTTTTTTTTTTTTTTTTTTATCTTTTTGCACGGGCAGGCACCAGGAATTGAACCCGGGTCTCCGGCATGGTAGGTGAGAACTCTGCCTTCTGAGCCACCACAGCCCGCCCAAGATTTCTATTTCTTGCATTTATCTATTCCTGAAATTATACATACTTTAAGCAGAGTAAACATTAACTAAAGAAAAAATGTTCATATGATTATGACACGTTATTAAAAATGTTAAAAATGTCAGCTTTACGCAGAATTGGGGAGCATCAAGTAACAAGTACTGTAAGTTTCACTTTTGCCTATATAATAATACTTTTCACTAGTTTTATGATTTCCTTTTATAGCTTTGTTTAAATTAGCAGTCATTTTATAACACTTTAACAATGTCTTTGTCCAAAATATAGTCTGTGGTTTATTTTAGGAAAAGCATCAGCTCTGAATACCTGGACAAGTCAAGAAAAAGTAAAGCTGGTAAAATGAGAAATTACCAAGTAACATTTGCAAATTATCTGAAGCAATTTTAGAAGTTAAATTTCCATTTCCTAAGAGAAAAAACATTTTATTAGATATTTCCTTTTGGAGCTTTATTCTTTTATTTTGTAAGTCTACATAAAAAATGAACTTTAATGTAAACTTTTGTGAGTTATTTTTTAAATGTAGCTTTTTATCATGAAATAAATGTCACTTTTATGGTGATATTTAAATTTTTTTCATTTTGAATTTCAAACGTATAGGGAAGTTACAAGAAAAGTTCAAAGAACTTTTTTACCTTAAACCATTAAACCAAGGGAGCCCATCACCTCAATACATTAGTGTAATTCCAACAAATATTTAGGTTGTTAGGATTTAGATTCAGGTTGTACATCTTATCAAGTGTCACACAATTTTGATTTGTCCAGCTACTGGTAATTGGGCTTTGATCAACAAATTTAAGTATCTGCTGAATTTCTCCACTTTTATATTCTCTTTTCCCCTTTGTAATTAATAAGTGTCTTATAGGGAGGGCAAACTGTCAGTTACTAGTTTTAGCATCCATTGATGATTTTTGCCTGAATCATTTATTACCGCAGTGTTTGCCAAATAGAGACTTTTAAATTCCCATCATTCTACATTTATTGGTTAGCATTCCACTGAGTTTCTTCTTCTTTCCTAATTGTTTATTCATTTTTACCACTGTGGACTTCCAGCTTCCTATTTTATTCAATAGGTTAGAATCTGTTATTAACGTTACTTATTTTGATGTTCAGAGTGCTCAAGATTTGGCATTGGGAGTCTCTTCAAGCTGGTTCCTGTGTCCTTTTGACATGTTGCCACCATTCTTTGACCATGTTCTTACTTATTTCCAGCTCATCTTATATTTTCCCTGCACAATAGGGGCTATTTCTCTAAGAAGGTCTGCTTCCTTTTAGTGGATAATGGTATTTAGAAAACAAGATCTGGACAGTTCACTCCCCACGCTCCATATTGTTACTCCACACTGGGCCACCAACCATTACCCCTTGTGCCAACATCTCCCCACTACCTTGCTCGCTCCAAGCAAATGGCTTTTGTACTGATTTATTTAGGAAGGGAGGAAGAGAATAAAGTCAGGAAGGCAGAAAATGAAAATCTTTCAAAAAGGCATCTCAGTACCCCACAAAAGGACAGCTACATATGCAAATGTATTCAGCCATAGCATTCCATGCCTAAGTTTCTAAATGCCTAAGTTTCTAAGTAACCAAAGCTACCTTTCCCAGTAAAGATGCGTGCTCTCTTTCTCTCTCTATATATAAAATCTGGTTATTTTTACATTTTAAAAGTCAAATAGCAACAAAATTTTAGTAAGATTTTAGAATTTTTCCCATTTATTATATTAGCAAGAAAATCATGTATACAAAGATATTACAAAGGTAATAAAATATTCTGTACAATAAAAGGCATTTTGACATTGTAAAAATAATAGCGTCTTGATATGAAGCTTAACATTACATTATTGAACAGTACCTGAGAACTTTTAAAAATTACTTGGTTGATGCCTCCATAGCCACTCCAGTCATTCAACATAAAAATATAACAGTAAAAAAATAGGCTTTTGTCATTCTGCTGGAATCTGGATTCATCCTTGTCAACAGTTTTTTCAAATACATTCTTTAAAATAGAAATCATCTCTAAAGCATTCATCTGGACTGAATCATGCAAGTAAGAGTACTCACTACTCAAAAGCTTTGCTTGTGTTTCCATCTCAAAACTACCTGAACTGTGCAACAGTGATTGCATCATCTAATTACCCAATAAAAATCGATTTTGTCACCAAAATGTCTCATGAGATTGAATATCTCAAATGGATCCCAAAATACTTCAACCATATCAGTTACAATTTATGAAAAGCCACAATGTTTAGATAATAGTTTAAGAAAAAAGAGACAAATGTTTGATACTTTTGCTAAAAATTTGTATTTTATTTGCCTGCTGATATCTCTAAAAACTCAATTTGTTGAATCAACATTTGTATCAATTATATATTACTGTCTACATGTAGATGTGTAATGAATTTAATTGTAATTAAAATTGAAAACCCAATAATAACTGAAGCTGTGGAAACAAGTGATAAGAATCTCAGATTATGATAAATTCTACCCCTTTAGATAAATACTGGGTGGTATTTTTTTTCTAAAGCCATAAGACATTTAGAATAAACAATGATTTTTTTAAGTCTGTATTTTGTTTATTAAGGGGGATAGTGAGGACATGAGGTTTTTTTATGTTTTTGTATGCATGAAAAATGACAGGCATGATTACTTCTGAGATTTTAGTCTTCTCTGCTGCTAAGCTTATGCGTTTTAAACTCTAACGTGTTCATTGAAATATTAATTTGACTAAGTCTCAGGCAAATGAAGGCATAAGACAGGATACAGACAACCCATATATTTATCTCCAATTAGCTACCTACTCCTGGTTTTAACATGTGAATAAACAGCATGAAATTTTCTATTACATGATAGAAAAGGCTTCCTAATTTTCCCTCATTTCATGCTCAACCTCTGTAAATAAAACAGATCAGACTTCTTTTCAGTGGCAACTTTATTAGCTATGATAAGACTCACTTTTAGGAATATAAGCAAACTACTCCCAGTTTGTAGTCAACTTTGGCAAAGAAATGAAATCACAGAATTTCAGAATTGAAAATCACTGGTAATTGACCTTACCTTTCTAAACAACAGGAAATAGTTCTGGAAGGAGTAAGACCAAAAGAAGGTTCTCTAAGATCTGGGCAATAACTAGTCACCCTAAAGAGACACCTGCCTCAGGATTCTTACTAAATAATCTAATCCATATAGATTTTTCTAACTCTGCAGAGTATTAGACAACTGGAAGGAGTGTTTGGATTAGATGTTAATTAGGGCTATGGGATATAAACAGTTGTTGGCTTATTAACAGTTTTGTCTAGCATTAGACAATTTACAGTGTTTCTTTTTTATGTATTATTTTAATACAACACACCCTGTGAGGTAGGTAGGCTGAATATTCTCTGCATTTCATATCTGAAAAGATAACAACACAGAAGGTATGATTTGCTAAAGACTGCATAACTTGTAAATGGCAGAGCTGAACACCCAACTTAATCTTGTGATTAATAATTCCTGACTTCTGGTTTTTTATGCTATTTAACAGCATGTGGTAATTTCTTTAACCTCTCAATAATCCAAAATATAAGATAACGAATCATTTGGTGCTAACGAATCACTTGGTGCTACACAGCACCCAGGATCAACGATTTGAAGACTCTTAAAATGGGAAATATAATTAGTTTTTCTGAAGGATTAGGCTAGAGATAGATGACTCAGCTGTTCTGTCCATTAAGAATGTGTGTAGACGATCACTTACCAATTTGAAAGGGCATTAAAAATAGTAGATTGATGATACAAGTCAGAAAAGTCGTTTTGAGGAGTAAGTACAGATTGGGAAGGGACATGAAAGAAAACTGTGTGTTAGAAATGTCCCAAGCATGTTATTACCTGGGTGCTCATATACATAAAAATTCATCAAGTTGCACACTCAAAATGAATATATATTTTACTCTATATATGTTATCCTTCCAAAGAAAAAGACTAACATCTTTGAAAGCAAGAGTTTTGTTTCTTTCACCTCTAGATCCTCTCCAACACGTCAAACGGTGATTTGCACATTATTCAAAAAAACTGATACGTGATTGAATCCTGGAGTATTTGAGCCAGGGTAAGGTGCAGGCAAAATGCACTGAGGGAGACTGCTGATTAAATCTGCCACATAATGTGGAGAGAAGTAGCAAGGTCAGTACATGAAATAATCCTAGTAATTTTAGAATTTCTCCTTCAATACGGCTGACACTACTATTCTCAACAGAGCTGTTTTCAATCTCAAAGGTCTATAGGAGGGTTTTTAAAAGAAAAGAAAGCAAAGGGTAAAGGAAGATAAATGCATTTCAAGTTTATATAATCTTGACATCCTGCCTTTCCTGCCTAGGTAAGTACCTTTGCCTTTAAAAACCGTATCCGTGTAGATATATTTTTTTCCTGTTGACATTTTTATAATCATTCCTGTCAGTTCCACCCTTGCCTCCCTAATAATAAACATCATTTATTCAGCACCAACTATGTGTCAAGAACTATGCTAAGTGCTGGGGTCCCAAAGAAGAATGAGACAAAACACTTAAATGATTAGTTCAGTAAGAGGAGTTCTGTAATGGAGGCATGTACAAAGCTACTAGGGAGGAAGAACCACGCTTCAGGGAGGAGCCTTAAAGGATGAGTGTTCTAGTAGAAAAGCCAGAGGCAGAGCGGGTCACATATTAAAGGGATGAAGGAATGAAAGAGAATGTTTTTTCAAGGAATTGTCACAGGACATAAGTGGGAAGGGGCATTTTTAATCAGGACATGGAAAAGATTATTTTTGGGGGGGGAAAGAATATAGGCCTGTACTAAGAGAGCAGCAGGAATGGAGAAGGGACTGGCAAAAATATGTTTTAAAGGAGTATCAAAAAGACGATGCTTAAGTATGAGTGTGGGGGAGAAAAAAAATAAAATATGACTTTGAGATTCCTATTAAATATCTTGAGTGGTGAGGAAAGTGGTAATGCCATTAATGAAAGTAGAGCATGCAAGAGGAGCCAGTTTATAAGGGCCTTTGGGTAGTGTGGAAAAAGTTGAAGCTGTGGGCATTGATAAATCTGCCCTGAGGGGAAAATAGCACCAACTGAGGACTAAGGTTGAGACCCTGGAAAAAAACCAATGTCCACCACAGAAATCCAGGAAGAGTATCCAAGGAAGGAATGGTTGATAAGACAGACGGTGATAGAGAGGTCGATTAGGGTAAGGACTGACAAAAGACACAAGGTTTGAAAAAGGTGGGAGTTGGTCACCTTTCCCAGAATATCTTAAGAAAATAGTAGGCACTAAAGACAGAGATCAATGAACTAAGGAATGATGGGAACGTGAGGAAATGGAGGCTGAGAGCATTTCACAAGTCTAGAGGTGAAGGGAAGGAGCACAAGGATGGTAGGAAAAGATTATTATTATTACCATTTTTGTCTTTCTTTTCAGACTAGACAAGAGGCTCACCAGGATAATATAAAGAAAAGAAGCATTAAATGGTGATGTGAAGACATGAAACACAGGACAGGAGAGAGAAGAGGAAGGACCCAGTGAACAAAAAGAGTTTAGAAAGGAAGCAGGACACCTTTTCCTGACAAAGTGGGGTGTTAAGAGGAAGGTGAAGGTATAAATATAAGTAGAGACTGAGGGGAAGCAGGTTGCCAAATTCTTTTAAAATTAGAAAATAAATTCCATCATCAATAAATTGCACCTGAGAAATGAAAAAATCCACTGGAAATACTCTAAACATAGATGTGAGCCATATATTAATTCAGCTTACATAGAAAAAAAATTCAAAACAAGTCAAGTGCTTACTTAATTTTTAAAAATCCATTTAGATATTATAGTAGTATTTGCTTAAGCAGACCGATGCTAATTATATACAGAATTATAGGATTCTGTATTAAAAAAAAAAAGCCCATCACCCATCAACCACCATCTGGAGATATCCTAGGTTCACATCTTAAAAAAGGAAAGGAATTGTGCCTTCAAGTTTTTTTTTCTCTTTTGTAAGTTCTACTAATATTATTATACATATATGTGTTGATGTTGTTTATGATTTTAAAAATTATATAAGTATTTTCTTTTGAAATCATCATTTCTGATAAATATTAATGATATTGAGTTAGGTGTCTTGAATCTTTTTCTTTTGCTTCCTGAACTATCCTGGCCCCAAGTCTTATCAATCTAGATAGCATGTTTTAGTCCTGCAGATAGGCTCATCTCCCTGCCTGCTCTCCTTCCAATTTCCCAGTACAGATCAACTCAGAATTTTTATTTTTACTTAGATGCAATCACATATTCCCCATTTTAATTGGATTGACTAGTTTTTAATTGTTCCAGTAAATTCATGGTTTGGTTGTACATTGTATAAATGAAATGGCACATTGTCTCTAGGTAAGTATAGGCTCACATTAGGGTAGATTCTGGTTCTAAGATAAACTAGGCCTTTAGTAAGTTAGTTACTTAGTATGACAATTCCATTAGCAATTAAGATTATAGTCCAAATTTTACCAGCATTCTGCCACTGGGATTACTTGCTTTCCAAAAGTTTGGATTAACATTAATCCTGGACTTAAATGTCATGACTCTGATATAAACCCAATGTCACATTAAACAGAATTATAAAAATTATAAACATCAAGTAATTAAAACTACTTTTTTTCAAGAAACAAAATTCTATTACAGTAGTCTGAATGTTCAATAAATATTTACTGTGCTTACCATGAGGCAGACATTGTCCTAGATACTACCGACTGAGCAGTAAACAAAAGAGACAAAAATGTCTGCCCTTATGGAGCTTATATTCCAGTACAGGAAAACAAACAGTAGATAAAGTAAAATGCGTAGTAAAATCAGACTGTCGTAGATGCTATGGACAAAAATAAAGCAGGGAAACATGGAGTGCTGACGTGCAAGGGTTGCTATCATACAGAACAGTCAAGGAAGGCCCTGACTAGGTAACAACTTGAGTGAGACCTGAAGGATGTCAGACTAAGCTATGCTTTCTGGGGAAAGAGTGTTGGAGGCAGTGGGAACTCCAAGCACAAAGGGTCTGAGTCAGGAACAGGCTTGGTGTTTTTGAGAAGGACCACTGAGGCCAGAGTGCCTGGAGTTAAATGAGAAGTGGAACAATGATAGTAGTGAAACAGGAAAGGTTTTTAAGGACTTTGCTCATTTTAAGGACTCATTTTAAGGACTTTGGCCTTCACTCTGAGTGAAATCAGGAGCCACTGGATGGTTTTCAGCAGATGAATGACATGACTTGTTTCAAAAATAATCACTCTGGCTATTTTTAGAGAACAGACTGTAGGTAGGGGCACAAGGATGTAAGGAGGGTTTAAGAGGCTATGGCTTCAATCCAGGCAAGAGATGAGAGGCTTAGAATAGGGTATTAACAGTAGTGCTCAAAAGAGGTGGTTAGCTATGGATATATTTCAAAGGTAGGGCTCCTGGATTTGCTAATGGATTGCATATGGGATATTAAAAAAAGAAAAGAATCAAGAATGACTCCAAGGTTCTTGGCCTAGGCAACTGGAAGCATGGCATTGCCATCTACTGAGTTGGGAAGACTGGAGAAGCAAGTTTGGGAGGGAAGATCAGGAATTCAGTTTTGGTTATGCTGTGTTTGAGTTTTATTAGATTTCTAGGTAGAGATGTCAAACAGGCAGTTATTCACAAGTTAGACTCAAAGTCTGGAGTTCTGGGATGGCTAGATATTAAATTTGGGAGTTCACAAAGATAGCTGATAATTAAAGCCATGAAATTGGATAATCATGGGAAGTAAGCACACATAAGAAAGAGGTCAAAGGAAACATCTTCACCTTAAAAATCATAAAAGCAATTTTAGAGATCTGGATTTAATAGTCCACAATGTAGAGAACCTCCCATACCTTGAGAGTTCACTTCAACTGCCTTCTGTCCAACTTAGCATTTTAAAGAAGTTCTGATTTACATATAAATCTAAGAAACTCCAAGAAACCTCAGAAAACCCCTTAGGGGTTCCATTGGCCCATGGGCCTCAAAAATAATACAGAATTTATTTTTCCAATGACATAGCCATTACAGGTTTTACCTTAAATTTGCTTCAAAGCAAATATCAGTTAATTCATTTAACTAAGAATACATTAATACATTATAAAAGAAGTATAAACGCATATTTGGAAAAACTGGAGCTTTGCTCTACCATTCTCAGAGTCCATCCTGAGAAATGTGGTGGGACACACCACACATGGTATCAGTCACGTGTTTCAAAAGAAGAAACAGTAAAGCCCTTTAAGGTTTCTATTACTGAATTTTCTTTTTACAAAAGCTTTTAATTTTGTATTCTATATACCCAAAGTTTTATACTTTTCTCTGTAAAAGAAATTTTTGGACTATCACCTTTCAAACACAAGACAAAAACAAACCAAAACCCTTTGAGTATCTGACTATATTATCATCTCAGTCAAATATAAAATGCTGCATCCTAATAGGGAATACAAAAATGACTGAAAGCATGTAAAAGGATTTAATATTTAAAAGTATTCATATGCAAATGAGTCACTCAACTGCTCATTTTGCATAGTGCCAATACCTGAATATTGACTACTTTGAACAAAACTATGATTGTTTGAATTAGTACTGTTTGATGGTCCTGACTCATTTATCATGCTGTTATCTGCACAACTGAAGGCTGATCCCTCAAATGCATCAGACTGTGAAACAAACGCAGCAGTACTGGAACTGGAGCCTGCTGACATACTGGAAGAGGACATCGGATGGAGCTGTCTTAAGTCTCCTGGCTCTAACAATGAATTACATGAGGAATTTTCCAGATTCATGCTCACAAGTCTCGAATTATCAGTCTCCCTCATGCTGTCATCACTGGGTGTTATCATATTCACAGGGCAATTAAGCAGCATATTGGCATCAGAAATACTATATAAGTCAGCTGGTGACATGGATGAGGATTCCATTCTGCCTATTTCATTAGTATTGTTATAAATGCAAGCATTAGAAGCATTTAGGTCACGCATAGGTATTTCTAAGAATGGTGAAATACCTTGTGAATTAGAGGAAAGTGTCCCTGTTGAAAAACTATTCAGTGGATTTGTATTGCCTGAGTGTGAGGTGGAGTGGGCCACCGACGACCAGCTTGAAGAAGTCTGAGCTACCACTGAGGGTGTGACTGAAGCATGATGTGACAATGCCCTTGAGAAGGACACAGGTGGGGAATAGTAGGATTCTGCTGGACTTGAAATCCCTGAAGGCCTGGATGTTTCTGTCAAAACAGCACCATGAGAAAACAAGTTTGATTCTGTGGAGAGAAAAATGTATTTTCATAAAACTAAAAGGAGTGAAATTATAAAAACCATTATTTCTAAATTAAAATGGTATGAACATAGTAATAAAGAAAAATTTCAAGGAAACTGATATAAAATTTTCAAATAAAATTCTGAATAGCATTAAATTTAGTACACAGGTTCAAAACTTCATTCTGTATCACATACTATTTTACAAATACATGTAAAGTAATTTAGGTAAGTTATTATATGTCACTCCAGTTAATATAAATGTCTAGGATCTGAGGCCCTTTAAAGGTATTTTTGAAAAGTGAAAGATAAATATCAGAATTTCAATTAATAGGAATCCAAATAGCCAAAATAATTTAATATTCTCTACTTTTTATGAGAAAATGGAGGGATGGAAGAAACACTCATTAGGAATGATCTAAAAATCCACATAAATTTTGAGATATATTAGGGAATAGCACTAAAGTACTACAAAATCTCCAGTCAAAAAAAAAAATAAGTATCCTGCGTATTTATTTACATATTATATGACTACATTTACAACGATTTGTTTATTATATACATATATGATTTATATGCGTAACATATGATTATATTAAATGACTATAAGTGAGGCAAAAGCACTACTTTTAAGAATGTAAGGAGAAAAAAATATTTCTAATAAATTCTTAGTTGAATTATATAAACCAGAGGTTGGCAAACTTTTTCTGTAAAGGGCCAGATAGTAACTATTTTAGGTTTTGTGGGCCATACAGCCTCTGTAGCAACCTCTCAACTATAGACAATATGTAATCAAATGAGTATGACTGTGCTCCAGTAAAACTTTATTTATAAAAATAGGCAGCCAGACCAGATATAAACCATTTCTTCCATAACACATTGTAATTAGTATGCATTATATGACAAAAACATAATTTCTCAAACAGTAAATCCCAAGAACATAGTAAGTTTCCAACATGACCCTGGAAGCTGACCTCAACTCATTCAATACTGAAAGCATGAAAACATTACAGGAGCAGAAAATACCAAAGAAGCAGTTATTTATTCCTAAAAGAAGCAGTTATTCTATATTTCGTGCAAAGCACTAGTCTTTCTGACCACAAGGAATGGAATACACTGTAGGGCAAAAATAAATAAATAAATAAAAATATATATGTATATGTGTATATATATATACCTTTTTTGATGAATCGTCCTTCTCCAGGTCTTGGTCTTTCAGGCAAATTAACTGCTATGATAAAGTTATTCCATTATAAAATGTAATTTGAAAAGTAATATCAGTTAAAATTTGAAGAAACTGAATAAAGCAAATAAAACAAAATTATTTAAATAAGAACCAATCTATGATGTTCTTACCACAATCCTGCCACAGTTTCTGGAAGAGCAGAGTTGTTTTTTGTTTCTTAGCTTTATTTCCATAGGTATCTAGTTAGAAAGGAACAAAGAAAGTTTGTGAATTAACATAAATTATGCTTCCCCTCCATTAATAAATTTGTTATTCATACTTAGAAAATACTGTAAATAAATATATGTGAAATAGACTTAATAAATGTTGTAGCGTATGTTCCAAGTCATTATTAAAGAAGATTTTTCTCTTAGCAAATAAGTAAAAATATTCACTGTTTTCTGACAATACCTGTAAGTTAACAATGTCAACTAATATGGTGAGATCAGATAAGATTAGGACCAAGATAGAGACCACTCTCTGTATAATAAGTTTCCCATCTACAAAAAGGGTACAACAAGGACCAAAATAGACCCATAAAAATAAAATCGAAATTGTTAATAAACATTGTAGATTCTTTAAAATTATTCTAGATTAACTGAATCTCTTTCCTAAGAGAGATATGCAAAAAAAGTATAAAGATCAACCAGTTGGTCAAAAACCAACTGAAAATTTCCAGAAAAAGAACTATAAATTACTAATATACACAACTGTATTCAAATGTATCTTACAAGAAAATGTTATTAGCAGGACCAAATTTAAAACATACATAAAATCTTACCACCAAAAAGTCGTACCTTTTTCATCTGGCAGATATCTAAAATCCATAGATTCACTAACTTCCTGGTCAGACGGTCTCCGCAGCTGCATTTTTACTGTTACTGGTTCCATTATAGTTTTGCAATATGGTGGGGTCTTGAAAACAATGGCTACTTGGCGATGTACATCAGCTTGTGAAAAGATGCCTTTTGCTTCCCAATTGTTCAACACAAAACGAACTTCTATGTCATCTAGTGAATGAGAAACCAAAGAAATAACAACAATTAGGAAACAAAGTAAAATGCATCCATTAATTTAAAATTTTGTCTTAAAAAAAATATTTTTATTGAAAAATTTTCACACACATACAGTCCATCCCCAGTATATAACCAATGGTTTACATAAAATATAGTCTTAATTCAATGAAACAAAACAAATAAAAATACCTTTCTGAACTTTGTCACAGAGTAGAAATATTTCATCTCCTCCTCTGACACTTCCACAGTTCTTGTTTACACGACAAATCCTTAATTCTGCAGTATTAGGAGCACCTAAATATAAAGGATTTTTTTAATGGGTTGCTACCGTAGTAATATATTGTATTCCTTTTTAAAGGGGAGAATTTTAAGAAACAATTTACAGAATAGATAAAAATCCTATTATACAGCTAAGTTAAAGACACTAAATACATTAATTATCCACATCTGTTCCTTTCCATTCTAACTGAATGGCCCTACCTGATCTTATTTATAGGCAATGACCAACCCCCTAATTAAATCTTCCTGCTTCTAGATTCTGATTCTTCTAATCTTTCCTACACACTGTCCCCAGATGAATTTTCTTCTTAAGCGATGATCATATCCTTATGGTAGAATACAATTTTCATGCTTACTATTATATGGCCAATAAGATTCCAACAACCCTCCCTGGCATTCCAACCTCTCTTGGATGAGAGTAATCAGATCTACTTTTTACTGTATGACAGCCTATGTCATACTATCCTCCTACATGCAAAACTGGCACACCCATACACCACTAGTGGAAGTAGATATATAAGTGTATATACACACACACAACGTTTTGTAGGGCTCTCTCATAACCTTTGAAAAGTATAAAATTCATATCCTTTAATCTAGCATTTGCCAGCACTTCCACTTCTGGAAATTCACTTTGAGAAATATCTACACAAGATGTGCACATACAAGAATATTTATTGCAGAACAGTTTGTTAGAGTGAAAAGACAAAAAATGAGAAGGAAAGAAAGTATCTTTTAGTAAGGTAATGATTTCATAAAATTATGATATAACCATATAATGAAATACACAGACAATGAAAAGAATAAGGTGAATGAAAGGGAAAGACGTTCAAGATAAATTACTGAAAGAAAAAGTTTAAAAACAAGCCCGGTGATTATTCTTTAAATAGCTGTCAAAAATATATTCTGTGAATAATGATAATGATAACATATTGTATAAATATGAAGAAAGTGGCAAAATATGCACCTGAGGACAGTGATTATCTTTGAAGAATGAGATTATGGTAGATTTGTTCTGTTATATATTTCTTCAATGTTTGAATTTCTCCTAAAATGAATATATTCTTTTTCTAATTACCAAACTAGTTTTTTAAAAATTAAACTTTTAAAAAAAGCTAAAGCTACAAATAGAAGAAATACTTACGGTTGTCATAAATTGGGTTAGAGACAACAGGAGGAAGAGCAGTTGTCAAATTACCATGTCCATCAGGGAGGAAAACTTGAAAACATAGTCTCACCACATTGAGATCACAATCTTCAATATCAAGCAGCTGTTGTTCAGGTACTGAATAACAGAATATAAAATAATCACATAGAACTAAATCCCTGTTAAGTTCTCCTACCTGGGGTTATATCCAATAGCCTTGAGAAGCATCCACCTCTGTACTAACAAAAACAGAATGAGACGCAATTTCAAGAATACTATTTGTCATCATCATCATCATAAAATTGGCATCATCATCAAGTGTCCACTACATAACAGTATTTATTAAGTTCTGGCCATGTTCAAGAAGTAACTATCCCTGTAATGTGGGATTGAGAGTAGAATCTCAAACTGATAGTAAGAACAAATCAAATTTCAAAAAATGAATGCAGGTTGTATACAATAGAAAACAGGCATGAATTTATTAATTCAACAAATATGCATTTGGTTCAGTTACTGTGCTAAGAACTCTCTGTAAATTATCTCCTAAATCTGTACATGAATTATCACCCCCATTTTACAAGTGAAGAACTGATTTTAAAGAGATTAAATTATTTGTCCAAAAATTATTTGTCAGTTTAACAGCTGACAAACAGTATGATGGGGATTCAAACACAGGATACTGAATCTAAAGCCCAGGCTCTTAAAAACTGAACTCCACTAAAAAATTTTATACATGTTATGTATAAAATTGGCATACACAAGAATAGTTACTAAAATCTAGATCAGCATCTTAGGGATGAAATACCAAGAGGATACTAAATGATTTAAGGTGGCTAGTTTCCATTAATGAATTTCATGTGCAAATTAAGTTTGCTTTAAAAAAATCCTATCACAGGAAAATTCCGCAGTTCTGAAGAAATAAAAAACCCATTTTCCACAACAAAATATAGGATAATGACAGTTTGTTCAATTGATATTTGAAAAGAAACCTAGTTCCAAAGGAAAATATTGCCTTTTTTCAAAATATCTTAAGCTGTAGTAATAAATCATAATACAACCATATTTTTAAAACATGAAATACACATATTTAAATTACAAATTTTTATTATACAGAATACTAAAATGTGGAATATTAAATTTGAAAACACATGTTGAAACCTAAATTCCTCAGTATTATAGGCAATAGCTAGGAAGTGAGAAAAAGTTTGGATGGTTTTTCTTTAAAGTACATTCACACAGCCTCAGTAGCTATTACAACATTTTAAATTATCCCAGTATCAGAATTTCTAAGGCTAGCAATTGAAAGAGTCTACAAGAATATATTTGTACATTAAAAGGTCAAAATGTTAGGCTACCAATACTTGCATCATAGCAGCATACTCTATTGGCATGATTATATAAGCAATGAGAGGCCTACCCCTTAAAAATAAATTTTTAAGCATATTTATAATTTTAGAATTCAAGATATTAACATGTCTCTCAATTCCAAAGATGATTAAAAGAAGTAAGTAGCGGGGGGAGGGGGTCTACACTAAGTTTAAAAACAAACCTAGGTGAACAGATAAACAAATTATGATACAGTCATTTAATGGAACAATACTTGACAACAAAAATGAACAAACCACGAATATACCCCAACATGAATGTATCTCAAAAACATTAAGCTAAGAAAAAAAAAGCCAGAAACAAAAGAATATATGTTGCATGCTTTCATTTATATGATATCTTAGAAAAGAGTAATCTACAGTGATGGAAGGCAGATCATTGATCAACCAGAACCCGAAGCAGGAGAGGGATTAACAGGGAAGAGGCACAAGGAGATTTTTTTTAGGGCGATGGCAATGTTCCCCATCCTGACTGTGGTGGTCACATCTTAACCACCACACCTAGTGGGGTACATGGGGGTATACACATTTGGGTCCCTCTTATTGTATGTAAAATATACTGCAATAAAAGTTCATTTAAACTCTTTTTAAATGGCATGTAAAAGAAAAGTAGATAAACTGGCTAATAAAAGTTTAAAACATTTAGTTATAAAATCTTTCCATAAAACGGAAGAAATTTTACCACTTCTCCAAAAATCACTCTTTAGGGATTTTATTTTGCATTCTCTCAATGTGTGGGAAATACAATTAGTGCTGTATCAGAATTATTTTAATCTCTGTGCAACATGTTTAAAAACCACTGACAGGCAAGAACCATAACTGATATCTGTTTTTACCCAATGCAGGATCCAGTGAAAGAATGTCTGTATTTATCATTCAAGACCTAGCTCAAATGTTTCCTCTCTTCTATGAAGCCTAACGTGATCCTCTGAGAGAGAAGGGGTTATCTCCCCTCTCTAAATCAGTATGGCACTTGACCTATACCTCTCTAAGGCATTTAAAGTTTTTTTTTTTTATCTTACATGAGAATCATTCACATACACTTCTTCTACCTTTTTAGTCTAAGTTTCATAAAGACAGAATGATGTGTGATGCACCTTTATATCTCTGCTAAGCATGGAACATAGGGGCTTATATACAATGGTTATTTATTAATCATTTCCTCATGTAATGAATGAATAAAGAATTAAAGAAAGGGCTGTGAGCAATCAAAGATTTAGATATTTTTATAAGTTGCTGAAGAAAACTGCAAAGTGAAAACTGACAAAGGGAAGTTGTGCTTTTGGTAATGGCAGACTACAAACGTAAGTGGGACCAACTCTACCATGAGAACTAAAAAAGGTAGACAAAATATGAAGCCAAGTCCTCTAAACACATCAGAGAGCTAAATAAAGCAACAGGGAGTCAACGTTTGGGAGGAGGAGACCCAGAGAGACAAGTTCAGAATAAGAGACCACTTTTATCCTGTATATTTCCTGCTAATTCTGAAAAAGGTGGCTAAGAAGATGTGGCTAAGAAGATCAGAAGTTGAGAAGAACTCTCAATAGACTATACGGGAAAAATTAAGTTCAGGGTCTACCGAGGATGGGTTATCTGATAAATGCCTCACACTCTGAGTGTGGCTCAGAAGAACTATACCCTAACAGTAAGGGTGAATTGTAAATAAATCAGAACTCACAGGGATGAAAGCACAGCTGCAAATAACCTCACTCACTCACTGAATTTAGGTGATCTGGAAGTGCTACTGTACCTAGTGAATTGCTGGAAGAAAATTTTATGTAGATATCATTCTAGACCTTAATTATCTTTATGATTTCTCATATACAATATCTACTATTTTATTTTAAATAACCAGCATATGAGAAAACAAAACAATGTGATTAAAAAAAAGAGAGGAAGAAAAAAGTGACAAGAAAAACAGACCACTAAGAATCCAGATAATGATGTTTTCAGACACATGATTTAAAATAAGTATAGTTAATATATCCATGGAGTTAAAAGACACAACTAAGAGTTTAGTGGAGATTTTGAAACCAAAAAAAAAAGGAACCAAACAAATTATAGAACTGAAAAATACAATAAAATGAAATTAAGAATTTCACCAAATTTATCATTTTATAAAGAAGTCTTGCCTTTCTATACCTCCAGAACTAAAATATATTTACCAATATTTTCTACCAAGAGATTTTAAAAGTGTTAGTTTACATTAAAGTTTAATACATCTTCAGCTGCCTTCTTTATATGGTATGATGTAGAAAATCCAACTTAATAACTATTTTTTCCAGCTTCAATAATCAAACATTTCCTCCTGATCTGACATGTCACCTCTGTCACACATTAAAGTCCTATATTTTCTCAAGTCTGTTTCTAGGCTTTCAATTCTACTCTTATCAATTTATCTATCCTTGCTTCAATACTAAACTGTCTTAAATAGAACTTCTTCATAATAAACTCTAATATCTGATAGGGTCAAATTCTTCTTGCCACTCCTCTTATATAGCAGTATCTTTTCTATTCCTATTTAAATCCATCTTAACATATTTAGTGAAAATTCTTGTTGGTATTTTGTCTGGAATTGCATTGAATCTGTTTATCAATTTGGGAAGAAATAACTCTTTACAGTAGTAAATCTCCATATTCATGAACCTCTCTATTTATTTAGGTGTTCTCTATTATCTCATAATAAAATTTTATAATTTTCCCTAAGGAAATCTTGATCATCATTTAGATTTATTCCTACGTACTTTATATTTTCTAACAATATTTCCTTTAAATGTTTTCTTTTTTGCTGATGTATAAAAATGCAACTAACTTTTGTATATTATCATATCCATTCACCATACTTATTTCTAATATTATATTTGTATATCCTTTTGGGTTTTCTCTAGTAAATAATATTTATAGCCTCAAATCATCACAGTTTTATTTCCTCATTTCAAGTCCTTATATTTGATTTCTTTTTTGTGTGTGTCTCACTATCCTGGCTAGGGTCTCTACTATAATGCTGAAGAGAAGTGGTAAGAGTGAGCATCCTTTCTCCTTCCTAACTTTAAAGTGCATGCTTCTGATACTTTCCCCTTTAGATTGATGTGTGCTCTATGCTTTTTAATTGATAGATACCCTTTAAGAGAACACTCATTTCTTACATGTAATTCTACAATACAAAATGCAATCTTTTTTGCAAGCTCTTTCAGCACTCACATATATTCAGGAGGTGTAACTGTTAATTCGAAATTCTCAGATACTGGGCTGTTTGTAAATAACATGGTCTTTCCCTGAAACTTCAAGTGTATGTGTGACACCTGAGACTCAGAGTTAGTGCTCTGAAGCTATGGAAGTCAGCATTACCCCATACAGGAATGTTTAAAAAGTTGAAAAAGCGATCAAATATTGAGTAGAGATATGACTGAAGATGATCTGGATAAGACTAAGGTATATCTGAAGAATGGGCAAAAGATGGTATCGCCCACATTTTAAAACTTCAACTTCTGTGTGAGACTAAAGGGAGAGATGTTTATTTGGTACAAAATTTATATTTTGGGTAGTGCATTTCCTAACTTAACTTGTATGATCAGTTTAGTTGTACACCATAAGTACATGGAATCTTGAACAGGGCATGAGATTTGATGGCTTGTCCAGGTTAGTGTGATGCCCCCATATTTCCCAGAGTAATTCTGGTAGTTAATAAAGAAATATTTGCAAAGTCCCCTTGAGGGACTGGGGAGAAAGGAAGAAATATTCAGCCTCCCCATCTGGGGAATTCCTATATTCTCACAAGCAGTGGGGACAACGAAATCAATAGGCCAAGCCTTTGGTCTTGGGGCTTGCCCCTATAAATCTTATTCCTGCAAAGGATAGGATAAGCCTTTTACTTATGCCTAAGAGTCACCCCCAAAGAAACTCTTTAGTTGTTCAGATGTGGCCTCTCTCTCTAAGTCAGCTCAGGAGGTGAACTCACTGCCCTCCCTCCTACGTGGGACATGACTCCCAGGGGTATAAATCTCCCTGGCAACGTAGGACAGAAATCCCAGGATAAGCCAGGACACGGCATCAAGAGAATGAGAAAGGCTTCTTGACCAAAAGAGGGAAGAGAGAAATGAGACAAAGTTTCATGGCTGAGAGATTTCAAACAGAGTCGAGAGGTTATACTGGAGGTTATTCTTATACATTACACAGATACATCTTTTTAGTTTATGGTGTATTGGAGTGGCTAGAAGGAAGTACCTGAAACTGTTGAGCTGTGTTCCAGTAGCCTTGTTTTTTAAAGATGATTGTATAATGAAACAGCTTTTACAATATGACTATGTAATCATGAAAACTTTGTGTTTGATGTTCCTTTTATCTAGGGTATGGACAGATGAGTAGAAAATTTGGCTAAAAAAATAAACAAATAATGGGGGGACAAAGGTTAAAACTGGGGAGATGGAGATACTAGTGATCAATGAGAGGGAGGAGTAGGGGTATGGTACGTATGAGTTTTTTCTTTTTATTTCTTTTTCTGGAGTGACGTAAATGTTCTTAAAAAATGATCATGGTGAGGAATACATAACCATTTGATGATATTGTGACCCACTGATTGTACACCATGTATGGAATATTTGTATCTTAAGATTTATATAAAAATATTTTTAATGCAATCTTTTAATAATGTGAAAAGTGATAGTTTTGACATGAAATGTAGCAAAAAGCATAAGCCCAATCAATTTCTCTTAAAATCGTTTAAAATTTCAGTTTATAATTGAACAGAAGAATATAAGGTAGCACTTTTCTGTTTCCTTTTTATGTTGACTTTTTAATTCATTTTTAGAAATAAATACATTCCTTAGTCAAAAGAACAGCATGTGTGTGCAGATAATAATTAAAACATATTTCTTTTGGTAGTAGAGAGTTCAGGTTTTTAAAGTCAATTATAACATCTACTAGCTCTAGATATGTGTGACATTTGTAAAAGTCTAATATCGCTAACATTACTGAAACAAAAGTTAAAAACAGGGTAAAAATACAGACTGACAATATTAAGAGTTATGTCTTATTTAAAGAAAAATGTACAAACAATTCCTATTTATAATGATAACAAAAGTTAGTATTTAAGTGCTTATGTTCCAGGCAAAAGGTAAATGGTTCTAGCAGTCTGTCATTAATTTATACATTTTTTCACCAAATTTACTGAAGAACATCTATTTATTATGTGCCAGAAACTAAATTAAGAACTAGTGTCACAGATATAAAAAGACAGTGCCTGTCTTTCTAATGGGGAAGAACTAGGAAGAGAAAACAGGATTCCTCTACAACTCAAATTATGAGATGATAATTTCCTAAATTAGGGAGATAACAAAAGGACTAGGGAAAGGAAAAAAAACCCAAAAACTAAATAACAACAATAAAAACATAAATACTGTGAAGGATCAATGGGCAGGATTGTTCTATGCCAAATCTACATTCATCTAGGCAGCAGAGAACAACAGTTAAATTCATGAGCTTTGAAGGCTACCTGTGTTCAAATCCCAGCTTCTCTAATCACCAGCTATGTGACCTCAGCTTAGCTTCTCTGTACCTCATTTGCTCATTTTAAAAATGGAGATAACGTTACCTATACCTCAGTTTTTTTTCCACAGTAAAGTGATCATTTTTAATTTCACCATACACATACATGCACACAAACACAGACAATCCTTTATCTTTGAAAAATATGGTTTTGAGAACTGAAACTTTTTTCCTTTTAGTAACTACAAAAATACATGACTAGCAATATAATTTCAGATTCAAAATTGAGAAGTTAATTTTGTCAAGATAAAGAACGTCCCTTTATCAGAAACTTTGGAAAGTAGTTTATGGAATTTTTTTCCTTTTTAAATTATCTTTAAAAACATGATGTTCTTTGTTGATTCATTCATAATTCTTTTTTAAAACGGGGGGGGGGGGGTGCGGCGGGAACATGGAGAAAATTCAGCCCAACAATCTGATAGGCAGAATCATGGATTCTTGAGAGTTCCAAGGTAACTGGACTTTAACATCAGAAACTTGTGATTGACTATGACTGAGAATTATATTAAAAGAAATAATGGTCTTAATGTTCTTTTGTTAAGTTTTTTAATTAATAAAAAAGTTTATAAAAAAAGAAATAATGGGCATATTTCCCTATTTGAGTATTTTTACCAATTTCAAATAATCTGTTTTACTTAAATATATATCACATATGAATTGTCACTTTTTCCTTCTAAGGGATAAAACCCAAAACAATCCCTCTTTAAAAATATATTTAACTCCTGTCTTAATTCATCTATTATTTCTAATTGTTTTCAGTTTTGATATTTTCTCTTTGCTGAAATAGTAATGAATGCAGCAAGGTTTCTGGTCCCAATCTTTGAAGAATATTACATAAACACATCTTCAAAGTCTTGCTTTTAAGAAAAAGATCATACAAGTTAAAAGATGATATAATTCTTAATTTTCTCTTCAAAATAGTATCTCTACTGGTATTAGCCATGTGCTGGATTAGCCAAAATGAGAAAAAAATCTACTAACACCTTAGGTCTAGATCTGTGACAACCACTGATGTCATGGATGTGTGCTTTGCATTCAGGAGACTTGACATTATGTCCTCCCCCAATTCTTTCAATATCCCCAATTCAAGTGCTTGCTGCTTCTTGGGCTAGAATTCCAGAACATTACATATTGAGAGAGCCTTCACAATAACTTTAAATCTATTATCACTTGGATCTAAATTTCTACTACTGCTTCCTTTAATGGACCAATTAAATATTTATGAAGATGAATACAAAGAAGGTACCACCCCTTCATTATTGTTCTGGCACACTCATAATTAAACAGAATGACATTCATAGTTCATTTTGATCAAAAACTGTAAAAACACAGAAGCCATGTTTTCCCAGTAACATTGTCAAAAAGAAAATCAAGGTCATAAGATTTTTCCTCAACTGTATTATGAAATTAATCACAACCAACTTACTGTCTAGGTTTCTTTGAAACTTACAAGTACAATTTCTATATACATGATTTTGAAAATAATTTGCTAATTTCAACATACAACTATATCCTAATATCATTACTTTAAATTAAAAGAAATGGTTCCTTACGAGACTAAAGTAACCTACCAAGCCATGAGGTTGGTTTTTCCCTTTTTGTGTGTGTTTAAACAAATGTGCACCACATGTCAATAGGTAAGGCAAATGCCATGAATGTGAAAGCTGTAGTTTGCGATAAATCACATCTACATCCTAGGGGGTGTGAATTACACAGAAGTGTTATTCTAATTAAACAATCAGGTAACATTATGACAGGTTAGTTTGTAGCATCAAAACTGTCCATTTAAGTTTCTTTTTTCTTAATGATCAGAGGTATCACGTTGTCTCCAGTCTCCTCATTGTGCTTTGTGTGAGAACCATCACAGAGTGGGAAGTTTTTGGACCTCCAACAACGATAGTACACAGCTTTACCTCCCAAAGCACATACTACCTAGGGGTTGTCTTTCTGGATATGAAAGTTTACCACAGCTTTGTCGTGATGATCTTTTACATAAAATCTTTTGTAGGCTAGGTAACCAATTGCAACTATTTCAGCAGCAATTATAACTGTTGCAATCCATTCAACTCCCATGCTAGAACTGGAAGTCAGACTCATGGCATCGTTGTTTGCAATGCGTGTGCACGGGATGCCAAGCACAGCCAAGACTAGCGAGGACAACCAGAGTCAAGGTGCGAGAGGCAGAAAAGGGCACGGACACCAGGCCGCTACTGCGTAGGCACCACCCCTCATAGGTTTTTATAAAGATTAAATGAAGAAAAATATTGATAGTACTTACTATGTACCAGGAACTATTCTAAGTGCTATATGAGTGTTATTAATATCATGTCTGGTTTTGGACTACTTAAAAAAAATTCCCACAGATGGCCTCATATCTCAAAACCTTCTCTAGAGTCAGAAGACCAGGGTTTGAATTCCAGTTCTGCCACTTACATTTGTCGCATGATTTGGCAAAGTTACATAACTAAAGTTTAATCTTCCCTTCTGTAAAGCACTGTTGTTATAATGATAAAATAAAATAACATGCATAAAACACTTAACATTTACTCTCTTTATTACTTTATTAAGAGTGCTTAATAAACAGTAGCTATTATTTATAATCTCCTTATTTCATACTGCATCTAGACCTACATGGCCTCTTTAAAAGTTTGCTCTTTTAACTTGACAATGAATAAAAAATTTAAATGAGCATGCTTGACCCAAATATTTTCCACTTCTGAAATTTATCCTAAGGAAATAATCATATAAGAGCTCAAATTATATAATCAATGGAGCTTTTTTAATAATATGAAAACAAAAATGTTCATTAATAGATAATTGGATAAACAAATTATGGTCTACCCAAACAATGGAATACTGATTACAAGAATAAAACAGATTTATAAGCACTAACATGGAAAGATGCTTAAGATATATTTCTGAATGGGAAAAAAAGTAGCAGAATAGAAAGAATAGCATGATTACATTTAAATTTTTAAATGTATCTACATGAATATACATGTATAAAAAAAATCCTCAAAAATATACATCAAATTTAACAGCAGGAGAGTAAGACTGAAAGGGAGGAAGTGACTTCCGCTTTCAATATTACACTAGAAAGTATAAAAAATATAGACCTTTAGAGAAGAAATGCAGACCTTATGGTTCACAAAACACAGTACTCATCTGTGATCACATTCCTCAAATTATCATATCCCTTAAATTACTTTTACACTTCAAGGAAAAACAGACCAACAATATAAGCATGTCTTAAACAGGACAAAGAAATTGACTCTGAAAATTTTAGTCATTCAATTCCTGGATTTTGCATATTTAAGTAGCTGCAGAAAACTTTAGAATGGAAACTCCATTAGCATAGGATACCAGCATACAACTTGGCAGTCATCTGTCTATTCAAACAAGTGCCATATCCCATACCAGAGGGTACCTTAAGTATAAGTACTTAATAAACATTATTTTATGATTCCCCAATAAAATCAACTAAAGAATAACTGACCATTTGCACAAACACACCATAAAAATATTTTGTGTGGCTTCTACTATATTTCTATACTTCTTTTTCCACATGGGGATAAATTTAAGTTTTTGTTGTTAAATAAGCCCTTGAGTTAAAAGCACTCCAGTACCTTATAACCAGAGCACCTATTAAACTTTCAGAAATGTCTTTAGGAAGTGGCATTAAGACCACATTCAACAGAAGCAGAACATTTTTTGACGTTTTCTTACAGAAAACAATGACACACTCTCTAATGATATCAGAAAGCTTTTTGCATAAGAAATGTTTTTCCAACAACTGTGAAAAAACTTTTAAAAGTATTTCATTCCTCAGATATAGATAAAAGTCTACAATTACAAAAATGAACACAAGTTTTTAAAACTCAAGTTCAACATACAAATAGAAATCACTTACACAATGAGTCACACCTCCACACCTGTGCCAGCTTAAAAAGATTTATGTACCCTAGAAAAGCCATGTTTTAATCCTAATTAATTTTGTGGGAGCAACCATTTCTTCTAATTCCTATTCAGCACAATAGGGTAGAAACTTGATTAGATTATCCCCATGGAGCTGTGACTCCCCGCACTGTAGACAGGTCTGAATTACTTTACTGGAATCCTATAAAAGCAGAAGCATTTTGGAGAAAGCTTGAGAATGACAAGAGCAGCAGAGTTAAGAACTACACAGTTCACCAGCCAGCGACCTTTGGGTTTGAAGAAAAGAACGCCCCTAGGGGGGCTTCATAAAGCAAGAGGCCTTGGAGAGGAAGCTAGACGATGAAAGAAACCCTGAACTTCATTGGCCTTTCTTGAGTGAAGGTAACCTCTTGTTGGTGCCTTAATTTGGACGTTTTAATAGACTTGCTTTAATTTGGACATTCTCCCGGTTTTAGAACTGTAAACTTACAAATTAATAAATTAGGGCGGGCCACAGTGGCTCAGCAGGCAAGAATGCTTGCCTGCCATGCCTGAGGACCCGGGTTCGATTCCTGGTGCCTGCCCACGTGAAAAAAAAAAAAATTAATAAATTAGCCTTTTTAAAATGGCTTTTTAAAAGCCATTCCATTTCTGGTATATTGCATTTTGGTAGCTAACAAACCAGAACAGATTTTGGTACTAAGAGTGGGCTGCTGCTGTGGTTTGCAAATACCAAAGACGTTGAAAGGCTTTTTAAATGGATAAGGTAAGATTCTGGAAAAGCTGTGAAGAGCGTGATAGAGAAGGCCTAGAATGCTTTGAAGAGACTGTTGGTTAGAAATGCTGACTCTAAAGATACATTTGACAAGGCTCTAGATAGAGATGAGGAACATGTTACTGCAAACTGGAAGGAAGGTGATCCTTGTTTTAAAATGACAGATAATCTGGCAAAATTGCCTAGTGGCTTTGGCTGGAAGGCAGATTTTAAAAGCCATGAACTCGGATATTTAGAAGAAAAGATTTCCAAATTAAATGTGGAAAGTGCATCCTGGTGTCTCCTCACAGCTTAAAGTGAAATTCAAAAGGAAAGATAAGCTGAGAACTGAACTCTTGGGTACAAAGAAACCAAAAATTGATGATCTGGAAAATTCTGGGCTTCCAGGAAGGGAGACCCCAGAGAATCGTGCTCCACATGACGATTTAACCAAATGTGGAACTAGTGAGCCATTTCAGAAAAAGCCAGGATTGGAAATGGAGTTATCCAGGAAGGATTTGTGGAAATTCTTGCTGTCTGATTGGCACAATCCTTGCTTACTACATAAAAAGCCAATAACAGTGTTGTGGGACCTGTATAAACAGAGCTGCTGCCAGTTAGGACTGGAGGGCTCAGAAAATGGACAAAGTAAAGGTAAATAACTGCAGAGGCAAAACTATGGAAGCTAAAGTCTAGAATCAAGAAACCTCAGACCAGGAGAGCAGACTCACCCAAGCATGTGGAGAGGATGAGTTTGTCCTGAAAGCAGAGGATGGGCCTTCCACCTTGTTGCTATAAAAGAGTCATGCCACCTCAGGCCTTGGAGAGGGTAAAGCACATTCCTTGGGGTTTGGGGAGAGCCTGGCTGCCACCACATGGAAGGGTTGAACATGTGCCCTGCAGATGGCAGAAAGTCCGGGTGTGGCCCTGATGCTTGGCGAGGGTGGAGCCGAGAAAAAGATGGTCTCCCCAATGTCCCCCAAGGTTGCTGCATTTGGAGAGAGGCAGACCTCTGTGTAGGCCCTTGGAAAGGGTGGGACTGATACTTTCTAAAGCTCCGAAGATAAATGACTCTAAGACTTTGAAATCTAATGGAATTTTACCCTGCAGATTTCCAGAACTGTTTGCGTCCAGTGACCCATGTGTTCCTTCCAATTTCTCCCTATGGAAATGGGAATATTTATCCTATAACTGGCTCTCCATTGTATGTTGACAGCAAATAACTTGTTCCGAGTTTTACAAGTCCAGAGCCAGAGAAGATTTTTGCCTTAGGACAGACTATGCTAGTAACTAACTTTGATGAGACTTAGTACTTGTTTTAACCTTCTACTGTATTTGTATTGTTACTGAAATGCATTAAGGCTTTCTGATATATTTTGTAAATGAGAAAAACATGTCTTTTTTAGGGTCCAGAGGGTGGAATGTGCCAGTTTGAAAGGATTTATGTATCCGAGAAAAGTCATGTTTTAATCCTAATCAATTTTGTGGGAACAACCATTTCTTCTAATCCCTATTCAGCACTATAGGTTGGAAACTTGATTAGATTATCTCCATGGAGCAGTAACTTGTCCCATTGTGGGTATTAACTTCTGAATAGAGGGAGATGTTACTCCATCCATTTCATGTGGGTCTTGACTACTTTACTGGAATCCTTTAAAAAAGGAAGCATTTTGGAGAAAGTTTAAGAATGACAAGAGCAGCAGAGACATGAGAACTACAGAGTCCACCAGCCAGCGACCTTCGGGGATGAAGAAGGAGAACGCCCCTGGGGGAGCTTCCTGAAACAAGAGGCCTGGAGAGGAAGCTAGCAGATGTCGCCACATACACCATGTGCCTTTCCAGCTGAGAGAGAAACCCTGAACTTCATTGGCCTTTCTTGAGTGAAGGCACCTCTTGTTGGTGCCTTAATTTGGACAGTTTAATAGACTTGCTTTAATTTGGACATTCTCAAGGAAATTAATAAATTTGCCTTTTTAAAAGCCATTCTGTTTCTGGTATATTGCATTCTGGCAGCTAGCAAACTAGAACACCCAAATAATAGAAGTGATTATATAAAACATACTTACCATTGAAAGGATTGATTCCTGCCCTTATTCGTGAAACAATAGCTTCTTTTACTTCCTTTTTCTTTACACAACGAATACCCAAATTTTGAAAACTAGAAGAGAAAAACAGAACTTTTGAAAGTGCAGTAGAAACACAAGACATATAAATAAGGTTCTACTAGTGAATACTGTACAAATTGAGCATATACCCACTTCTGCAAAGCCATCATATTGGCAGGTAGAAATAAAACATGAAATGTATTTTCAATTGTTACGATAAAAATGTGAGGGAATTTATATTTCTAAAAGGACTGTTAAAATGTATCATTTTTACATGCAATATTTTATTATTATATCTTATTAATATGCCTTAATCAAATGTACCAAAGTAGATGAAGAGTAACTGAAAGCAACACCAGTAAACAAAATTTATCTCCCAAATTCATAACCAAATCAATAAAATCTACATATTTGATAATGTAATAAAGAAGATGTTAAAAAAAAATGCCCACAGGAAGGTTTCACTAATCCCACAGAATGTTGCCCACATTAAAAAAAAAAAAAGTGTGTAGGTTACCTACCAATGTTTAAAAATCAAGTAATTGCATATAAATATCTGGATCTCTGGCTTTTCTAGAGCATTTTAAGGTCTGGCAACACTAGGCTGACCCAAAATAACTGGCTGGAACAGAGGAGTTGCCTCATTTATGCTGGACTCTCCAGTTTGCTGGTCCCTGCCCCTCTCCACTCATTTATGCTGCCTGCTTGGCCTCAAAGACATTTGATTTTTGACTTCTTGATTTCACTGCTAGCAGTGAAATATAATATAGCTTGTGCCATACTATATGAAGTTATATGAATTTATTATTAGAAAATACTGAAATATGTTTTTATAAAAATTAGAGGTTTAGTACTAACAATGTTAAAAGTTTCAAAATATCATTTATGGAAAACTTCTTAATAGCTACAAATATAACTAATTTGCATATGTGTAGTACAGCTCATGGTGAGGGGACTCCCCCACCACTACCAGTCATACTTGCTCCCACATGGAAAAACCATGACATCATTAAAGTTAGGTGGGTGTGAATAAGGAAGTAAAACTTGTTTTAATAACATTACTGTTTGTTCAGACTTCACATGGCAATCTGCAACAAGTAGCTGTTTCGTGCACCCCACTCTGTGCTCATGCTATCTTATGTTCAAGCCCTTCATATGCAGCACATTTGTGATTTTGTTAGCAACTAAAATATCTTTGACATATCTTTCCTCTGCCTTTGATAATTAAAAGTAAATATTGAATTTTTAATCTTTTTTTGAAATCCTGAAACTAAAGTTTTCTTCTTCAAAAGTATTCTACTTCTCTGAAAGATTCCTAAGCTTGGTTCTCACTCTTTCTGACAAAAGAATACTTGATTTTATTATTTAACACTACTGATTTTGTTTTATCTGAATAATCATATGTGACTGCTACTTATAGAATATTAAAAATTGTGGGGAATTTTGAAATTTTGACATGAGGAAACCACGTCTCATAGAGATTAAGTGACTCGTTCAAAAAGAATTTATCAAAGAGCAGCAGAGAATCAGAAACACCCAAAGAATCAATTATTCATTTACTCACAATCATTCAACAAGTTTGGAGCTCCTACTATGTGCCAAAAAGTCCAGAAATCACTGGGGATATACAATCCCTTCCTAGCATGGAGCGTATAGTCTAGTACAAACTATAGCTAGGTGGACCAAATCTGGCCCACTGCCTGGTTTTATAATTAAAATTTTATGGAACTAGAGTCACATTCACTTGTTTACATATTGTCTATGACTGCTTTTTTTGTGTGCTATAAAACAGAGTTGAATAGCTGCAACATACCTGAAATATTTACTATCTGTCCATTTACATAAAAAGTTCACTGACCTAAGGTCTAGTGAAAGAGGTAGATATAAAATTACCACACCAAAAAGTGCTAAACTGAAAACATAACAATGTTTGTGAGAGAGATATACATGATGTTATGGGAGCCTTATGATGGGAGAGAGTTAACCACTTCAGGAAGGGCAAACAGGTTTCCTGCAAGGAGTGATACTATGAAAAAAAATATATATGAGGAGGAAAGGAAAGAGACTTTCGGGGAGAAGGAACAGAACACGAAAATGCTCTACAGAAGAGCCCTGGAGAGCACAGGAAACAAATGGAGGGCCTGTGAGACCACAGTGTAAAGGAGAGTACTGTACAAGAACGCTACAAGCACAAGCGGGCTACGTGGGCCCCACAGGCTGTGTAAGCAATGCTGTTCTCATTCCAAGAACTACATAAACTCATTAAAATGTTTTAAACGGGCGGGGAGGGGTTAATAATTCCAATTTCTCTTTGAAAAGATCACTCTGATAAAAGTGGAGGACAGATTAAGGGAGTAGGGGTGGGAGAGGCAAGAAGGCCAGTCAAGAGGTTATTCCAGCATTCCGGATTTAGACCACAGTGGTAATGAGATACTGGTAGAGTTCACAGAGAGAAGCTAACAGATTCAAGAGCTATTTAGGAGGTATCTATCAGTAGATTCAACATCTGTGTATTTATGTGACAGATTTTGAGGATGACACCTATGTCTGGGGCTTACAGAGCAATGAGTAAGATAAGGAACACTGAAAGAAGACCAATTTTGAAAGGAAGAGGTATGCAGAGGATAAGATGATGGTTTGGGTATGTTCTGTTTGAGGTGCTTTTGAGACCTCTAACAGAATATGTCAAGAAGACAATAAAATTAAATACTATTTCTCACTGGAGGGAACTAGGGTGCCTTACAAAAAAAAAACTGATGATTAGAAGGCTGGGACAGAAAAAGCACAAGTAAGCCTCAAACACTTTGATGTATTACAAAATAAAGTAGTGCACAAAGAATGATGCAAGCATGTTGAAAGGACACAAGAGAAAGTTGAAAGGGACTTGCATTAGTCAAATTTGGGTTGATCTGAAAAATACAAGAACAATGTCCATGATGGACTATATAATATGCTAAATCCAAAAATAAAATCCTCGAGGGGATGTGCAAGGGTAGTTCAGTGGGAGAATTCTCACCAGGGAGACCCAGGTTCGATTTCTGACCCATGCGCTTCCCAATAAACAAACAAGCAAGAAAAGAAAGAAAAAAACAAAAAATTCAACAAATGGTGCTACAACAATGGGATACTCACATGGAAAAAGAATGAAATGTGACCCCCACCATATAGCATACAAAAAAAAAAAATCCTTGAGTCCATAGTGGTATTTTTTTTTTAAATGGGGAAGGGGAAAAAGGGAAAGTTCTTCCTTACAACATTACAATATACTGTCAAATAACAGATGTAGAAAAAAATTATTTAAAAAAATCATTTTTACAACTACTATTGTAATAGCTGATTCTTGTAGTAGTCATCAATTGATGCCCAAAAGTTACTGGAGAACAGGAGAGGGTATCATTCATACAGCCTCAAAGTAATACTCCACAGATTATTTATTAATTAAAAAGGATAAAGATAACCTGGTATTACAGAAATCCACCTTACTCAAGTAATCAAGTTTAATATCACCAAGAAAGAAAAAAACTGGCACCACATGTCTCTTCAAGAGATATTTTGAGAAGGATACAGTATCACCTCTGTTTATTTATCACCAAAAATGTTTAACATATATATAATCATGAGCAACCACTCAGACTATTCCACAGTGAGGGACAATCTCCAAAATAACTAATCTGGCATTTTCAAAAATGTTATCTTGAAAAACTATAAAAGGCTGGAGAACTGTTCTAAATCAAATAACAGGCAAGCCAGTCAAATAAAATGTATGATCATTAAGTGAATCCTGGATTAAAGGGACAGCTATAAACAGTATTACTAAGACAATAATTGAGGTCGTTAAAATTTAACTGTCTATAACCAACACTGAGGAGGAAGAATCAGAAAATCAGAAGTATAACAAGAGAGTGGTCTCACAAAAATCAAGGAATGAAAATGGTTCAAGAAAGGAGTGTTAAAAGTATAGACTGTTGTTGGAAGGTCAAATAATATAGATAGGAAAAAAATGTTTATTCCTTACCATGTGTGTATTACTAGATGTTATACGCTGTTGTGACAAAAATATTTTTCAAGTATATGTTCTAAATGGTAACTACTAATATATAAGGAGGCTATTCATTTTTCTTCTATTGAAATTGGTTTCATTTTTTCCCCAAAATGCATATTCATTACAAAAATGAATTATAAAACACACATTAAAAGAAAAACATTAGAAACTCTACAATCCTACCTACCAGAGAAAACCATTAATACCTGTGTGTATATACTACCATGTATATGTACAAATTTACTTTAAACAAAAAATAAAATTATTCTCCATATATTCTGTTTTAAAACCTACTTCACTCATTTCACGTTGAGAATAACTTTTCATTTTAATAGATACATACCTGCAATGCCTTTTTTAAGGCTAATAGGAGCATATCGCATTCATGTACCAATTTATTTAACTAATTCTTTTTGGGTTAGATTACTTCTAACTTTTTGACATTACAAAAGAACTGCAATGAACATCATTCTAGCTAAACATATGAACATGCTTAATTAATTATTTCCTAGTTGTTAAATTGTCCACCAGAAAGATTTTATTAATTTACACTTTCACTAACATATTGAAAACATCTACTGGGAGACTGAACAACACATGTCACATAAATTTTTTATAGTCTTACATTGATTATATTGATTTTTGTATGTTAAATTTATAACTGGCTTCTTACTAAATAATTTTGTCAGGTGTTCTAACATCTAGCAATTTTTAGGTTCACTATAAATGAAAAGATAAATTGTTCAAACTAAAAAAGAAAATTAATAGCATAAAATAAATTTATGTTTACTTTTATTAACAATAAAAAGTACTCCTGGGCCGGCCATGATGGCTCAGCAGGCAGAGTTCTCATCTGCCTTGCCAGAGACTCACACACACACACAAAAAAGTATTCCTATTACCATCATGAGCTATGTCTTCCAATGAAGAATGAAAAGGTAGTTTTATATATATACATATATATTTTTTTTTTAAAAAGGTAGTTATGGTACAAATGTTAAGAAAATAAATGTATATACAGTAAATAAAAGTAGAATTAGAAATTATTTTATTCTGCTAAAAAATAACAGAGGTCAGGGATAGGAAACACAGGTACCTATGCTTATCCTATTCTTGAAGGTGTCTATGATTGTATACTCACAACAAAGGTCTACGTTCTTGTCCAAATTCTGCTTCATAGTAGCCATCTCTGCAGTCTTTTCCAACTAGATCATGAGGATGAGGTTTATATGGGTCATTCTTCGTTACTAATGTGATTCTCACCTTTCCTTTTCCATAATAGTTCATAATCTGAAAATGGCGGAAATGAAATGTATGAGCCATAAATGAATCTCATTAACAACTAATCTACTAAATGACAGTTTAGTTTATATAATGTAGTTAGTACTGGCTAAATAAAGTTCAAATTAATGGCAGTAGGGGTTGGATGAAACCTTCCAGAGAACATCAGTAGAGAAGACTTTACCTCTCAGATGATGTGACCCATTGAAGTTAGAGAGAAACTACATGCCAAAGAGCTGAGAGTGTGGCATGTAGTTTCTCTCTAACTTCAATAGGTCATATCATCTGACTCTGCCCATTTTCCTTTTGAAACAAGTAAAATTATACCAAAATTATATCACAGAGATCAGGAAATACTTAGATGTTAAGTCACTGAATGCCCTGCTCTTAGATGTACTGTCATACCAAATACATTCCTTGAAAGTATTTATTTAAGCCACACTGGGAATGGTAGCATGCCAATATGATCATTTTGCTTAAAATGTGTTATTTCATTTCACAAAAAATATTTGTTAATCAGTAAACACATCCAGAGTGTTCACTGCACAACAGGCAATGAGTCAAGGCAAGTTTTAACAAGATAAAGTTTCACGCAGAAAATATGTGTTGAACATGAAAGTGAAGAGAGTTTAGCGTGGAAGAGGAGGCACTGAGCAGGGGAGGAATTAATGTTTAGTTTGGAAGCTAGCAAATTTGCAAGATTAATGCAGGGAATATAAAAACCAGCATATCACAAGGAAGAAAGGCAGTTAAGTAAGACTGGGAGGCTTAACAGGCGGAAAAAATTCAAACCCATAACTCTGAACTTAAATTTCTTTGAACAATAACCAGGAAGTACTGCCTTTAGGGATGAAAGAAAGGTATTCAAGAGTGTTAGATAGGCTGATCTAGAACTCAACTGTAAAGTGTTTCGTACTAACTGGAATGGTAAAGACACAACAGATCTTATAAATATTTTAGAGAATGTATAGAATAAGATGAATTATGGAGAAGAGAGACTGAAAGAATAGTCTCTTATTCATCTTTTATTAGCATTTCTTCTACTTTAATATTTAAATGAAAGAATATAGATAACCCAAATCTGTATTGCTGCCAAAAATGTGATAAAAATTTGGAATTCAATATATAATTTGCCATTGGCTTATACTATAATTTAGCAATCCCCTTTATGTTCAATAGAATAACATTTATAAGTAATCTAACTATAAAATAATGAATTAACATCTGTTGATTAAAGAGTTAAGAAAAAAACATTCTTCAACATCCTGTCATTCAAGTTTTTAACTGGCATTTAAAGGTTAAAAAGTTCATTAAAAATAAGTCAAATAGTCCCTCGTCCAGATCAATCCTGAAATGTAGAGGGGCCAGCCCTTCCAAAACATCAACTAGTTCCATTCCTCTATCCCATATTATCGATAGCCCTTCCAACATGAAAAAGTTAGAATGGGCATAGCCCAAATACCCCTAAAGAGTGGAAGAAAGATCAAAGGTGATGGTGGAGCTATACAGAGAAGGTCAGGTTTAACAAATGAGTATGAGTGCTGAATCATTATACTGATACTTATTTTAACCTCCAGTACTATAGAGCAGCTAGAAATAAAAATCTAAAATTGTGGAATGGTAACACATACCAAACTGAAATCTATTCTACAACTAATTATTGCGATATACTTTAAAATTTATTGCTTTTATGTAAATATATTATTTAAAGAGAAGGAAGAGTCTAACAGGGAGGATAGGATTTAACAAATGAGTATATCTGCTAATTCATTGTACTGATATTTCTTTTGGTCTCCAGTGTCTTGGAGCAGCTAGAAGAAAAAATAAAAATTCGTGGAACTGTAACCCATTCAAACTTTAAAATCTGTTCTATGACTACTTGTTAAAATGTACTTGGAAATTTATTACTTTTTTGTATACATGTTATATTTCACAATAAAAAAGTTAAAAAATAAATAAGTCAAATAAATAAAACATACTATATTTTATAAATATATAGTACATGTTACCAAAGTTAAGCTTGTTCATAAACTTTTAAAATTTACACTAACATGAAAAAAACTGTCTTTAAAGAGTAAAATATTTCAAATTAGTTGATGCGAAACCTAAAGTATCAGGGACAAACAGTATAGGTAAGGAAAGAGGAGGAAAACATGTCGTTCTCCTTTTCCATAGCCTCTAAACTAAGTCAAGTTATTACAGAGAAGAGGAATTCTAACTGAGTTTCCACATTCACATTTTTAGTCTACAGAACAATTTCATTCATCTCTGGAAGGAGAGAATGCTTTTTCTTCATCCCACGAAAGGGGACACCATCCACAAGCTGCCAATGTACAGTAAGCACTGTGAAGCACTTTACTTAGATTTAATACCCAAGCAATGACAGCAATTCATGATTTATCTGCTGAGGTGAAGAATCCATCCTATATTTAAGAAACAACCCTAGATATCTAGCTATCTAGTATAGGTCAATTTTAAAAAGAGGAAGAAGGAAAAGACTGTGGAGATTACCATGAAGAAACTAGACCTTTAATGTAACTGTTGTAGCTAAAATATAAAACAACTAAACATGAGATACACACAAGAGAAGGGTCTATTACCTGGATAGACGGGTAGGTTCGGTTGTTGTCTGTGCTGTGCTCTCCTGGAATGC
>PVIY010021199.1:0-42800 GCA_004026745.1 Myrmecophaga tridactyla
CAGAGGAAAGGCAGCTAACTTTCCACTGAGGCTCTTTCTTAAGTGGAAGGCACAGGATGGTCTCTGCTGGTCTTCTCTCCAGGCCCTTGGGTTCCAACAACTTTCCCCGGGGTGACTTCTTTCTCCATCTCCAAAGGCCTGGGCTGAGCTGCAAGTGCTGAGATGAGGAATGCCGAGCTGCTTAGGCTGTGCTACGTTGTTGCGTTCTCTCATTTAAGCACCAGCCAATTAAGTCAAACGTCACTCATTGCAGCAGACACGCCTCCTAGCCGACTGCAGATGTAATTAGCAACAGATGAGGTTCACGTACCATTGGCTTATGTCCGCAGCAACAAGACTAGGTGTGCTCACCTGGCCAAGTTGACAACTGAATCTAACTAACACACTGAGCAATTTCTTTACTTCTCCCAAACTCAGAAAGATTCATAGCTGATCTGTATCTATCAATAGCTGTAGCTAATGCATACCTATGTAGGACATAGTTTGCTATTTTTCTGATGAAGTAATTTATTCCTTCATGAAACAAATAGTTATTGAACACTTTCTCAGCCACCATCTCAAAGTGGCCTAGGAGGCTTTATGATTACAGTAATGACTTCTGACTTATACAAATGTACACCCATACTTTTTTTCTCTATTGAGCCACTAACATCTGTTTGAGGACCCATTGCTGTATCTAAATGAGACTTTGCTTCTCATTTGTACTTTGAGAAAATCTAGATTTTCTAGTGAAAATTTATATACTTGTGGCATTGACACTATGGGAGAGATTCAAAGAGTTTGACATTCCTTATAAAAGAAGGGGAAAGTATCTTAGCTGAATAGACAAGGAGTCATGTATGAGAAGCCCCCTTCAAGGGTTCCACATGCAATAGCAATTTGAAGCGTATTCCTTTGGGTTCATCCCTCAGCTATAAAGTGCTCTGAACACCTAGAAGACTGTGCAATTATGAATGTCTGGATATTACCTATTATGAAAACACTCAGGATTACTCTCATATCAAGTGCCTGGACTTGTTTTTCTTAAGAAGTCTTAGATTAAAAACTTGTTTTGTTACACTGTACAAATCAATATGTATTTCAGTGTATTCTTTCAAGCCTCCATTTTCTAAACCGAACAGAGGTACTTGAATTATATCCAATAATAGAGAGCTCATGTAAGTGAGTTGTGTATAAAAAGAAAACTGGTGACTGGGATATAAACTTGTCAGAGTTGTGGAGAGCGGAGGTTCTGATGATCAAGGTGTGATTGGGAACATTTCATGTTAATGTACAGTTGCTATAGATGCTTTCCTCAACCCAAAATGTAAATTCAGTTATATTGTCTTTGGTGCTTTGCATTATATTTAGGTTTATGCACCATTATTTAATACTTGCCCATGAGGAAAGAGGAAAGGAAACTTCAAAATAATTTAGATGGGGATGATGATTTTTTTTTAAGTATGAAAATTATGCTGCTGTTTCTCGGTTTAATAATGATTACTCATAATAAATCAAAATTCTGCTCTTCTTTTAATTTAGCCCTGGAGGACAGGATTATTAAATAATTTAGACTTCCAGCTTTTAAATTCTTAAATCATTTCTTATTGTAAGGAACTGTGGTGGCCTCAGTAAATGTAAGGGCAAACCTCTGCTTTCTGAAGGTGTTTTCTAATGCAAACTTCTTCCAGAGAGCATTTGATTTCCTTCAGCTGGCACAATAGATTACAAAGTCGGTAGCAGTCATGATGCTTTACCAAACATCTTTTGTCCTTTCTTTAAGGAATATTGAAGGGGTCTAATGGGGTCTGACATGTTTTTGCTATATATGAAATAGCAAAATAACAAATCCTAACGCTTGCTTTGCCCAGTGACACTTTCATCCCTCCTGCTCTATGTTGTCAGCCTGAATTCATATCAAGCTGGGACAGGTCATGAGTGTCCCCTAGATTGTCTAACATAACTCAAATGCTCGGATTAGCTCCTTAAACGTGTGGTATGATGTGTGAAACCATATGTCGGAGATATCACACTGGAGCAGCAGTCAAAAACCTGGATTCTAGTCCTGAAATTGCTATTTACTAGCTATGTATACCTTAGCAATCTAATAGAACCCAACAGATATTTGAGCACCTACTTCTCATGTGCCAGGCCTTGTGCAACAGGAGAGCAGAGAAAGAACTCAGACATGGGTCCCCTAGAATGATCAGATGGCAAGGCTAACATATAAGTAATTTCCATATGAGATGCATAGAGACTTATGTCGTAAGACAGGTTAAGATGAAAAGCTGTAGCAAGCAGAGAAGAGAGTGACCGCTTTGGTTTGGGGGAATCAAGGAAAGCTTAATAGGGAGGAGGACAATCCATGAGCTGGGACTTAAAAGTGTGGTAGGATTTGAGCTTGTGGTAACAACATCTGTGAGGAAGGTAGAGTGGAGGTCTGCACAGTGAACCCTGTGATCAAAGTCACAGATGTAGTAAGACACATGCACCCTGGAGACTCATAAGGCTGCCTCTTGACCTGGCGTATACAGGGAGGTAGGTGGGTAATGCAGTGGGCAGAGAAAGCTAAAGTTGGACAGGTAGATGGGTAGCATCCATGTTGTGGATGATCTTGAGTGGGGGGCTGAAAGGTTTGTACTGAACTCAGTACAAAAAAGCATTTACAAAGCTACCTTCCCTGTCGCGATTGATTTATTACAAAATAGGAAAAGAAGAGCTAAGTTTGGGGCCAATGCAGCCTTCTTCAGCACCTCTCCAGGTTCAAGGACAAACGCAGAAAGCCCTTTAAGAGGACCGTGCCCTGTCTCAGTCTAGATGTTTCTGAGGTGGATCAGAGGGGCTTCAAGAGAGACAGGCTTGCTTGTGTGTAAACCCACCCAAATTCTGCCTAGGCTGCCTCTGTACTGTGGCAAATTAGCAACGCACAAAAACAGTTTTAATAACGTTTCTCTAAGTCCTTGTAGTTTACGGATACTTGGAAACAGATTGCTTATTAAAAGAGGCATTAATATTACCCCCTTTTATAGCTAAGTAACTGCAAAGGAGAAAGTATCCAAAAGGAAGTCAAACTCACGTCTCCTTTTGAGAACAGGTGGCCGAGTGGTTTGTATTAATGGGACCAAACACTACCAAATTATGACCTTGACAGTACTTCAAAATTGAGACAATATTGGCTACCTAAAAAGAATTCCTTAACCAAATTCTTGAACAGAATACTCTTGTATTGAATATTCATATTTTATGGTCAGCACTATCAGGTATCCTTGAGGGAGTCACTTTCTTTCTCTTGCAAGGCTCATAATACCAAATTTTTAAGAACTGTAAGAACTGTTCTTTTGTTTTGCATGGGCAGGCACCAGGAACCAGACAGGCAAGAACTCTGCTACTGAGCCACCATGGCCTACCCCATTCCTTTCTTTTTTTGGTATGGGTTTAAGTATGTGTAAGCATCTTTTCAAACGATCATCCAGTGTTTTTATCCACATGTTATTAGATATCCCAACAGACTGAATTTTTCTTTGTTTAAATATAGAATTAATGAATGCACAGAATTTTAAAATATTCAAACAGTGTAGAAGAACAAAAAATGAACAGTAAAATCGTCCAGCATTCCATCACTAGCCTCTTTCCCTGGAGACAGCCACTGTCAATATTTCTTCTTTTTAGTTTTACTAGAAATTACTGCCGTGACTTTTTATAAAATACTTAGGGCCCTATTTTTGGGCTTATCAACTCTAGACAGAAACTCTTAAATATGCGAGCTGAAGAGTTGATTCACTTACATTACTATTCGCTATGTCTTTCCTTTCCAATTTTCGTTAGCTTAATTATTAGTTTTGTATGTTCTACCAGTAGTCTTCATGAGCTTAAGCAATATAACTAAACCCTATTTCATGATATTTCAACTTTAGACAGTACCTATGGACTCTGATATAAACAAAATGACAATAGTACACTTCTCTGAACTTTTGTTTTCTCTATAGTTATTTTTATATTGTCTAAATTTATCATATCTGTAGTCCCTTTTGCAATTGCAAATACATCTCATGCAATTTTATAAGTGGACTTCAACAAAGAAAATTAGTGATCAGCATTAACAATACTATGAGTATATAAATATTAATGTAGAAGCAGGAAATTTTGTTTAAGTCATATAGAAGGAAAGCTTCTGTCATTTACATTTTTCAGGCTAACAGAGAATATTCCAAATGTCCCATCTGATGGGTTCTTTTTATTTGATTTCTAGTTTCCTTTACTCTTTAGTCCTTCTCTGCTTCCACTACTTCTTGTATCCCATTTCATCCTGCTTAAATTTCTGTTCTATTTTGGTGGAGAAAAATATCTCAGATATCAAGGAATGCTTTTCAATCAGTATAAAGACAGTGAACATAAGTTTTTTCATATCCAAAGTCTCTTAAGTTTTTTTTTACATTTGATTGATGGTTTGGCTTGGTATAGAGTTCTATGTTTCAAATTCTTTTCCCTGTGGAATTTGAAAAATTTCCATTGTCTTCTAGTAGCCTAGAGGTGCTGTTAAGAAGTGCGATAACATTCTAAATCTTGTCCTTTGTAAGTTACCACCTCTCTGCATTCAGATTTTTTCTTTGTTCTAAGAGTTACGAACTTTCAGCATATGTCTAGTACTTTTTTATTAGCCTTCTCAGCATGTAGTACTTCTGTGGGAGTCAAGTTGATAACAGCGAAGGTGCAATGTGGTGTCTTAGACTGAAAAAGGTTAGAGAGTCAGATGACCTCAACCTTGGAAAATATTGTATCTTCACTTATCCTCATTTTTTTCAACTGAGACAAAATAATGATAATCTCAGACCTGGTCTTACTGCCATGCCACACCTACATTACATTCACAATTGTTATTGTGGACGACTGGGAATAAAACTATTCAGCAGATAATAAAGCTGTGTTTTAGGGTATTGTAATGGACGCAAACACAACGAAAAGTGTGTGATGTTTGTTTCAGTTTCCAGCTGCTAAAACAAATACTACATGATGAGTTGGTTTAAACAACAGGAATTTATTGGCCCATGTTTTCAAAAACTGGAAGGCTTGCTTCCTCCTGGGGTCAGTCAGTCTCCTCTGTCTAGCCAGTAATCTTTGGTGGTTCTTGGCTTTACTATTCCTTGGCAACAAACATGGTGATGTAGTCTCCTTCCTTTCTGGATTCCATCTACTTCCAGCTTCTGGATGCTGACCATGGCTTCTTTCTCTGTGCCTGAGTTTCACTCTGCTTATAAAGAATTCCAGTAATCCACATTAAAGCACACCTTAACTGCATTAATACCTTGAAGCAACCTTATTTACAATGGGTCCATACTCACCAGAATTCACATTGAGACCAAAGATATGTCCAAACTGGGATATACAAGTCAATATACAACCATGTTTCAAGAAGGTTATTTCTTATTTTTTTCTGCATTTATCACTTGTGGCTGGACCTGGGAGTATGGGTACTGCAGTAGGGTCATTTCCAGGGTTGTCACACAATCTTGCTAATTAGGAGAACTGGCCCACTGATAGGTGTCAGGTAGCTGTGCAGAGCATTCCTTCCTCCCAGCAACTATTAAGGAAAGAACTTAGACATGCTCGGGTGGCCTGAGTGATAAATGACCTGTCCCTTTACCTTCCTAGGAAAACTTCGCAGTGTCTCAGGAGAATAAATGGCAAACACTGTAGAGCTGTAAAGTTCTGCCAAAAATGGAATAAGAGGAAAAAATTTAAGTTAGACTTTGGGATGTAAGCTTGGATGCTTCTAGGAACTTTATTTTGTATGATTCAACACATTTCTAAAAATAAACAAAATTTACCTTTCTGAAGTATACTTCCAGGAAGTATCCAACAATGGTGTAAGCTGGAAGAGAAGAAAGTAAATTAGTATCTGATTTGGGGGAAATCTTACAATCATAGCCAGGATTTCCATTTTATATATAGGGAAACTGAGACTCTGGCAGGGGCGGGGATCTCACCCAAGTTACAGGAGCTGGGTGAAACCAGATTCCAAGACTCCTGACCCCATTCCATGGTTGTTTTTACTCCAAGAGTCAGGTATCCTAATTGTCACTTTAACATTCTAGTAGGTTGATTTTAAAATGAACAGCTGAAAGAGTCATGTGACATTGAGGTTGTACTGAATCAGAGTGGGCAAGTGGCAGCGCCTCTGAGCAGTTCCTGTTACTGGCCCTTGCAGGGCCCTTACCTGGCATTGACCATGAAGTTCTCACCATGATCATGGGAGGCAGGAATTACTGACCACATCAGAGCTGAGGACTGAACTTGAGAGAAGTAAACAAGCTCACACAGCCTGTAAAGTTTGCTTTGGTGAGGGTCAGAGCCTGAAGTTGAGCCCAAATCTGATTTTAGTCACTGAATTGGTTCACAAAATAGAACTGAGAAGAGAATCTGTAAACCCCAGGGTCCTCAAGACTCTAGTCAGTTGCACAGTTTCTCAACACACACTGTGATAAACAGAGGCACAGGAGCCAACTCTTAATATAGTTAGCTCTTTGAGCATATCACAAAGGAGTTTTAATGGGCTCAGTTCTTGTGAATCCTGGATTTCAATTTTCTTTCTCTGACATACTGATTCCTTTTACATGGTTATTTTGGAATATTCATGGAGTCAGAAAGAGGGGCCATCTCCAGTTGCAAGTCAGGGGATTTAAAGCACCTTGAGGAAGAGATGAGCTGTGCTGTGACTTGGTGAGAGTGCACTCAGCTCTGGCTACCACTAAAGCTAACACCCACGATGGAGAAAGCCTTGAGACCAAAGCATGAGACAGACCAGGGAAGCAAACAGCATGCTCAGCTCAGTGACCTCAGCCAAGAAAAAGCTCATGGAGGTACTTGATAGGTGTCTTCAAAACCCTGAAGGACTATAGATCGGATTAGATTTTTGTCTTGTGCCCTTAAGGGGTTGTACCAGTGGATGAAAAATAATAGGGACATATTTTGACTCAAAATCAAAATAATATTCTAATAATTGAGTTTCTGGTGGCATAGATCACCTCTGGACAGAGGCTGAGCCCTATTCCTGCAAGCAGTGTGACCCCTCCTCAGCACCGGGGTTGTGGGGAGTTCTGGGCTGAAGCCATCAGAGAGTACATTCCATCATAAAGATGCTAATATTCTTTAGCTTAAGTGTTCTAAACCTCAACAGCTCAATACTACAAGACTAGTTCCATGCGTATGTATTCTTTATCTTTCTGATAACAATAATAACGCCTTAAACTTATTAAACACTTATAATAGGCCAGATATATTCAGCTCTTGACATACATTATTCCATTTAGTCCTCATCAGTGTCTTACTGAATTATTATGTATTTCATACATATATTATACGTGGGTATTATAGGTCCAGTAGCCTAATGAAAATGTCATAGAAAATGGCGGAGCCGGGATTTCAATCCAGGTGCGCTTGCCACCGAGATCCTAAACACTCTGCTTTATTGCTGCTTCTCTCATGAAATTAATCCACCCAAAGCTCCAAAAATAACATGATTTGCACCAAAAAAAACTCAGCGAGAGTTGACGGGGTGTTGAAGATAAAATGAAATAATATTATGATTACTCTGTCATGGATAACTGACAGCAGTGCTCCATTTCGCCCAAGGAAGTAAAATTCTCCTATTAATGAGAGAGGAGAAGAGAGGATCAGAGTTTCACAGCTCTGCAGGAGAAATGCTCCACACTTTTAGTGGTTCTCCATCAATTTTAGATGGAGGAAGCTTCTTGATTTCAGCTCAGTTTGAGGTTATGTCCTTGACATTCCTGTGCAGGAATTTTGAGGTAGTGGAAGTGGGTAGGAAAGAGGGTGAAGTCTGCTTTCCTTAGGAAATTATTTTTTGACTTTAGTGCCTTCCAGAATTTAAACAGTTAAAGTGTGTATATGAGCACATGAGTGTGTTTGTTCACAAGGGAGATTTTTTTTCCTCTGTTTCGGCATGTCCTTGAGGAGGAGCCAGATGCCTGTACTTTTAAAGTCTGATTAGACTTTTTTTTTTTTTTTAATTTGCATATGGGCAGGAGGCACCAGGGATCGAACTCCAGACCTCCAGCACGGCAGGTCAGAGCTCTGCGTGCTGAGCCACGGCAGCCGCCCTGATTAGACTTTAAAAGATGGAACTAGAAAATAGATAAGGTCTCTGCAATGCTCAAGACAATAAGGAAAACCACAAATAGAATTTCCCTGAGTGAGGCAGGGAGTACAGGAGGCCATTGTATTAATTCTATGTTCACAGCCATCTTGATGATTTTTTAAACTTGGGAGAACTCCAATTTCCAATCAGTGCTCTAAATCCCAAGAGAAGGTTCTAATTTTCTCTACATCTGTACTTAGGCCACTTCTATGTGTGAAATTTTTGAGGCTTCTTAAGGCTTTTGATTCCATAAAGACTCAGGAGCCCTGTGGAAATAGTCTTTCCAAATAAAAGTTGATATTTACCAAAGTGTCTAAAGCAGAGTCTTAGAAAGTAATTAAAATTTTAAATGTTGCCTTAAAAAATAATTTGGACTTCCCCTTAAAAAACAATGGATTCCAGAGGTGAAAGTCTCCCTGGCAACATGGGAGATGACTCCCAGTGATGAATCCAGACCTGGCACCATGGGATCAGCAATTCCATCCTGACCAAAAGAGGGAAAAGAAGTATGATTAATAAAGTATCAGTGGCAGAGAGAGTTCAAATAGAGTCGAGAGGCTACTCTGGAGGTTGCTCTTATGCAAGCTTCAGTTAGACCTTGTTACCTATCATAACCTGCCAACTCCCAACCAAGACCATTCCAGCCAATCCTAAAGAACATCTAGGGCAATATATAGGATTCCACAAGGGTTCCATGCACTAGTGTAACTTTCCAGAAACCTACAACATCCACATGGGTCCCTGGTCCAGATAAGTCCTGAAACCTAGCCCAGCCTCTCTAGAACATCAAATAGTTCCATCTCCCTATCCCATATTGGTGACAGACCCTTCCAATATGAAAAAGTTAGAATTGCCATAGCCCAAGCACCCTTAAAGAGAGGGATGGAAAGATCAAAGTTGATGGTGGAGTTATACAGAGAAGATAGGATTTGACAAATGAATATGAATGCTGAATCATTAAATTGATATCTCTTTTAGTCTCCAGTATTTCAGAGGAGCTAGAAATAAAAACCTAAAAGTATGAAATTGTAACCTATGTCAAACTCTGAAATATGTTCTACAACTAATTGTGGTGCTGTGCTTTGAAATTTATAGCTTTTTTGTATATATGTTATTTTTCACAAAAGAGAAGGAAAAAAAGTCGATTGTGATGATAAAAAAATATTTAAGCCCTCTAGCCTCCTCTATTCTGGAGGAGTTAGAAGGAAAAATATGATCGTATGGTAGCCCATGACAAACTCTGGAATGTCCTGTAACTACTTATTGAAGAGTGCACTGGAAACTATAGCTTTTTCATCTCTTTGTATATGTTGTTCTATACAATTTAAAATGCTAAAAAAAAATGGATTGAGTGGCAGAACACGATGGCTCAGCAGGCCGAGTTCTCTCCTGGTATGCCAGAGACCCAGGTTCGATTCCCGGTGCCTGCCCATGTATAAAACACACACACGCACACACACACACACAAAATGGATTGATCCAGACATGCCCTTGTTCTGAGTCCACAGCAAATAAGAGCTGTCCACACATTTTGGGATGTCTGAATGCAGGGTGAAAGCAATGACAATTTAATGGGATATCAATGAGAAGGGAGCCAATCTGACTCACAGAACCCCTAAGAATCTCAGCCCTGGCAGAGAAAGTGGAGCTGGGGCAGCTGCTGTGAACGCAAGGAGATTAACTGTGAAGTCGAAGGGAAAAATTGGAGTTCCAATTCCTTTCCTTACTCCAAACCACGAGATAGTTACCTGTGCCCCACAACATTGGAAACATGAAATTTATTCTCTGGGAAAAACGGAATCATTTAGGGACACCAGGCAGAGTTTAGGGCTACTGTGAGACATGCAGCTCAAAAAGGGGTAACGGGAAGCTCTGTGTACTGGACCAAAGGGTTCTCATTGCACTTTCCTGTGCCTTGCTCCCAGAAATTCAGTAGTAGGACTCCTGCCCTCAAGGCAGAATGTTGGAAGTTTCTCCTATGGGGAAACTGAAGACACTTAAAGGAAAGGCTTAAAGATTTTGATATCTCTGGGCTCTTATGAAAACGCTGGCTTAATGCCTGAGGATCCTATAGAAAACCATGGAGATAAGGAGGTTAGAGTCAAGTGCAATCCTGTATGACTATGGGGGTGGGGTGGGGGTCCAGAAAATGAACAGAAGAAACTTAGAGAGAGGAAATTGTGAAAGATGTAATTCAAGAACTGAAAGGCATGAGTTTTCAGATTACAGGTTGCCACTGAATGCTCAAATCAGTGAATTAAAAAACACCCCCACGAGTTTACATCATCAAGGAGTTTTAAAGCGCTAAGGAAAAAGAAAAGATACTAAGTGGAAAAACGAAATCCATACACTGGTCTTCTAAAGAATGACATTGTGCACTTAAACAATAAAGCAATGTTTTAAAAACACTGAAGGAGAATGATTTCATCTGTGAATTCTCTTCTTAACGAGGGGAGAACAGAAAGACTCTTCCTTCCAGCAACTCCAAATACAGTGGCTCAGATAAGATAGAAATTTTTATTTCTCTCCAATAGCAATGCAAGGTTCATGAGTAAGGATATCAGGGGACCAGTTTCTTCTATTTGTGGCTCTGCCCTTTCCTTGGGTTCTTCTATTCTACATGGCCAAAGCTATCATCTCTCCCTTATCTTAGTTCTGGACCATGGAAGGAGGGTAAGGGAATTTCCTTTCAAGGATGTGTTTCCAAGTTGCACATAACAATTCTGCTTATATCCCCTGGACTGTAATCTAGTTAAATGGTTGCAAGTTAGACTCTAGCTGGTCACACACATGCCCAGCAAAAACTAGGGCAGCTAGTTTTTTTATTTCCAAGTAAAATTTTCTAGTTTCTTTATTTCTAAAGAAGGGAAAATAGACACAGGGGAGATTTGGCAGTCTCTGTTACACCAGCCAAGACACCAATCAAAAGTCAGTGTGGAGAGTGGGCCACAGTGGCTCAGCAGGCAGAGTTCTTGCCTGCCATGCTGGAGACATGGGTTCGATACCTGGTGCCTGCCCATGCAAAATAAATAAATAAATAAATAAGAGTGGATATTCTAAGATATGTAAGGATTTTAAAAAGTTATTCCCAGATATTTTATTTTAGGATTCTACTAGGTAAGCTGTACCAAAATGAGGGAAGAAGAGGATATACAAAAAAAAAAAAAAGATGACATGGGATACAGAAAACAGGGACCCAACCAGGAAAATGGTTTAAAGAAGTCTTAGGATGAAACCTCAAAGAGGGATAGAGGAAACAAGCCCATATTAAAACAGGGGTCTAAAAGGCAGATTTTCAAGTGGATCTGATATCTTTAAGTATATGAAAAATAATATAAGTAGATGTATAGAGATTGTTCGAACATTTGGGGGAAAATAATGGGAAATATATATACTAAAGGAAAATGAAAATATGGCAGTTATTAATTTTGGAAAAAATGTAGTGTTAGATAACAAAAGACAAATGATCATAGAATGCTGTTGGCTCACTATCAACAGTATTTGCATTGCCACAATAATGTAAACATTGACTATTGCTTTATTCAAAAATTTGCTATGATTCTGTAAGGAGATTAGATGCAGAGGAAATGGGTCTTCTCTAGAGGAGACAAGTCCTCATCTTTATAGTGAAAGTCAATAGAAAATGTCTAAAATTGATAAATCAAGAAAAAAATATGTATACCATTCAGAAATAGGGTTAAAAAATGCTATGAAAACAGCTAGAAGAGGTGAGGGTGCTTGGTGCTTGGGAGTGGGACTTAATAGGCAGGAAGGGATAGAACAAAAAATTTCCATCTTTATAGCTTTTTAGTAATATTTGGTTTCAATTAGATGCATGTGTGTACATGAGTTAATTTTTAAATGGAAAATAACTGTAAAAGAACTCTCACCTAAAGGAAACTAATAGCTCTTTGAGGCAATCTAGAAGTAGTATAGTCCAATACATGACCAAACTTGGGAATTTTTTTTCCAAATTCTCTTTCAGATAGTTATTTACTATCTCTAATTGTATTTCTAGTAATAGGAAAATCACTTCTCTAGATAGCTCAGTCTAGCCTCATTCTCAGACAGTTATTTCATAAAATGAGTCAAAATATTCTTTCTGAAGTTTCTCCTGTTGTTTCCCTCTGCAGCATGTCCTCTGATGAGTCTTTCAGGCCTGCAAGAGCAACTTGAGCTGGAGGGAGCCCATTCTTTCCCTGGCATGAAGTCAGTCTCCCTGTGGCTTCCTTCTGTGCATTTTGACCTATCCATTGTGTCCATTTAGACGAAGCGCAGTCCCAGCTCAGTCCTTCCTCCCTAGAGCATCTCAAAAATCTGAAATAGCCATGAGTCGTGTTCCTATTCTGTGAAATGGCTCAGTCCCCTTACCATTCTGGGCCTCTGGTCAGTGTCTGCTAGACAATCACTGCCTGAGAGACCAACCAAACTGTTTGGACTTTCAGAGGATGGAGAAGCTCATCAGAGGCAGACATGAGGCTGTATCCCAAATGTTCCTAAAGATTCATGAAGTCCATAAGGGCACATTAGCCTTAGCGAAAGCCACCTCATGCTGCTGTCATAGGGGATAAAGGAGATTAACTTGTAAGAATCATGTGGTCATTGTGCCTGTTGCTGCAAAGAATTTGTACATTATGAGAGTCTTGCAATAAAGACGAACCAAGGCTGCTCTATTATCTCCAAAGAGAGGTCACTCAGGCGGAAATTGAGGATGAGCTTTGGCTAGCAGGGGGTAGCAGAACAAGCACTCATGGAGCAGCAGGAGGGCCTCAATGATCCTAGCTGTGACTATCCCCCTTCAGGCAGAATTAATATCATTAATCTGGCCAGGGAATTTTTTCATGTTATTATTTATTTATTTTTAACTTTTTATTGTGAAATAATTCCAGTCACAGGAAATTTGCAAAAATAATACAAACCCCACACAGAGAATTCCAATATACTCCTCATCCTATACCCAGATCCAATTTTAACATTTTGCCACCTTTGTCTTATTATTCTCTCCCTCTCTCTCTCTCTCTCTATTTTCTGAATATTTGAGAGCAAGTTGCACACCTCATAATCTTTGCATACATAACCCTGCTGCATACATTTCCTGTGAACAAGGATTTTCATTTAATGTTTTAATTTACCAGCTACTAAAACAAATACCAATCGCTAGGTTGGCTTAAAATGTATTGGCTCACAGTTTTAGAGGGGCTTGCTTTCTCCTCAGACTGGTATCTTTTTGGTGGCCAGCAACATTTGGGGTTACTTAGCTTTTCCGTCACATGGCGATGCACATGGCAATGTCTTTTCCTTTCTCTTCTGGGTTCCATTGACTTCCAGTTTCTTGCTGCTCCTGTGTCTTCTCTCTCTGTGGTCTTTTCTATAAGGCTTCTAGAATAAGATTAAGACCCACCTTGATTCAATTCGGTGACACCTTAACTGAAGTAATCCTCATCAAAATGTCCATTTACAATGGATTTACATCTACAGGAATGGTTTAAGATTAATAACATATTTGCCAAGTACATAACACCAAGCCACTGCATTATAAAATCGCCTTAATTGCAGTTATCAAATTCAAGGAAGTTAACATTAATGCAAAGCTTACATTCTATCTTTCAATTTTTTCTTATGTCCCAATAATATCCTTTTGAGCCTTTTCTCCTTTCTTCTTAGACCCCATACAATACAACGTATTGCATTTAATTGTCATTATATCTTTAGTTTATCTTTCTTTTTTCTTAATTGTGGAAATATATACAACATAAATCATCCCATCCCAACACCTCCCAAGCATACCATTCAATGGGATTAGTCACACTCACGATGAAGCAGTGCCCTCACCACCATCCATTACTAGAAATTTCTCTCCCCAAACACAAACCCCACACTCATCTTGAATTAATTTCCCATTTTCTCTTCCCCTTACCTCTGGTAAACTGTACTCTACTTTCTATCTCCATGAATTTACATATTTTCTGATATTTTCTTTTGGGTTACTATCAGGCTTAAATTTAACATCCCAAGTCTATAATAATCTTGCTTACTTTGATACCAACTTAACTTCAATAGCATACTATGTTTATATATAGGAACTATGTTCCTATACCTCTCCAGCACCCACCTTTATGTAGTTGTCACAAATTAAATATTTATACATTATGAGTAAAAAAACAATTGATTTGTCATTACACTTTATGCATTTGTCTTTTAGACACTGTAGAAAGTGAAAAATATAAATCCAAATAAAAAATATATTACTAATATTTATATTTACCCATGTCATTATCTTTATTGGAAATCTTTATTTCTTCATGTGGCTTCAATCATCTAGTATCTTTTCTTTCAACCTACAGAACTCCCTTTAGTATTTCTTGTAGGGATGGTTCAGTGATGACGAAGTCCTTCAGCTTTTGTTTATCTGGAAAGTCTTAATTCCTTCCTCATTTTTGAAAAAAAAGCTTTGCCAGATATAGAACTTTCAGTTGACAATTTTCTGTTTTCATCACTTTAAATATCTCTTCCTATCACCTTCTTTGCCTCCATGGTTTCTGATGAGAAATTGGCACTTAATCTTATCAAGGTTCCCTTGTATGTGACATATTGCTTCTCTCTTACAGCTTCCAGAATTCTCACTTTATCTTGACAGTTGACAGTTCAATTATAAGATGGTGCAATGTGGATCTATTTGGGTTTTTCCTATTTGGAGTTCATTGAGCGTCTTGGATATGTACATTCATGTCTTTTTTAAGTTGGGGAAGTTTTCAGCTATTATTTCTTTGATTCCTTTCTTCTGCTTCTGGTACTCCTAAATGCATATATTGGTTTCCCACGCTCCGCTCATTTTGATTCATTCATTCTTCTTTCGGCTCCTCAGACTGGATGATTTCAACACTTTAAGTTCACTGATTCTTTCTTCTGCCAGCTCCAAGCTGCTTTAGAACTTCCAAGGGATTTTTAAATTTTTCTTACTACAGTCTCTGGCTCTGTTTGGTTCCTATCCATAACTTCCATCTCTCTATTGATAGTCTCTTTGTGTTCATTTATTGTTTTGTTGATTTCCTTTAGTTCTTTGTCCATATTTTCTGTTAGCTCTTTGAGCATATTTGAGACCATTTAAAAAAATCTTTGAAATGTGATCATCCTCATTATGATTTTTAATAATTTAATTATCTCTTGTGTTTGGGCTATCACTTCCTGTTTTCTTGTATGTCATAATCTTTTGTTGAAACCTAGACATTTTCATATTTTAATGTCTTATGATTGGAATTTAGACTCTTAGACATCTGTTCCTTAAGGGTGTATCTATTTAATATTATGGCAAAACTTTCATGGAATGCCAGGGGCTAATTAAAATAAATAAAAGAAGAGGTAAAGGAAAACAGCTTTTCCAGTTTTGTATATTGACCTGTAGGAGTGCTCTCCTTCAGGGCTTATCCATACAATGAGTTAAGAGAATAGCATTAGGCCAAAACATAAGTGTCTTCCTGGTCCTTTCTGAACAACATACATCTTATCTTGGGCATGGACATTTGGAGCCAGGAAGACCCCATTAACACAGTTCTGAATATCCCTCTTCCTTAGGAAAAAGTTTCCTCATGTTCCCAGACACTGCACTATATGTCCTACAGCCAGCAATCTCTAGCCCTAGGTATCCTTGACTGTTCTCCTACAGCATGCTACAGGACAGCTTGGTAAGCTGCCTTCTATACATAGGTCATATTCTGGGACAGTGAGTCACTCCAGTCTGAGACAGTGAGGCCCTCAGTTCACCACCAGACAGGTTGGGCCACACATACTTGTTCCCAGTATGTGCACCAGAGTTACTTTGCTCCTTCTGGAACTGGAACAATGGATCCACACTAAGATCCATGGGCCAGCTCTGCATCAAGCCAGTAAGGGATAGGAGAGTGTATTAGTCAAGATTCTCTAGAGAAACAGAACCAACAGGAGATATTTGTAAATATGAGATTTTACTAGTGTTTCATGCAACTGTGGGGATGCGCAAGTCCAAATTCCATAGGGCATGTCACTAGCCGGCAATTCTGATGAAGGTCATTGATAAACTTTCAAGAAGAGGCTAGTGGGCTGATGAAAAAGTGAAAGTTCTCTCTATCTTAAAAATCTTCAACAAATTAGATCAAATCCAACTGATTGGATTCTCTCATTGTGGAAGACACTCCCTTAGTTGATTGTAGATGTGATCAGCTACAGATGCGATCAACTGACTGATGACTTAATAAACCAGTCTCTGGTTTATTACCCAGCTATGAAACATCCTTGCAGTACTGGCTAGGCCAGTACTTGCTTGACCACACAACTGGGTGCCATCACCTGGCCAAGCTGACACATGAACCTAACCATTCCAGGACACCACAAGATCTTACTGCTTTTAGTCTTTTTCTTGAGTTTCTGCTTTCCCTATTTCTGTAGTCCTTTAAGTGTTTTACTGAGCTTTGGGAAAGATGTTTCTTCCAAATCTTCCTGGTGATGCAAAGCTCCTGCGTGGAGCCCTGAAGCTTTTCATTCTTGACTGGGAAGTGGACCAGGGAATTTTTTTTCAGAGACCACCAAGAGATCATCTTTTCTTATCCTCAATTCTAGCCTACAACACCAACTCAAAGACTTCTTGGTATGTTCTTGATTTGTTTCTCTGGAATATCAAAGCTCAAAGCATTGAGTCACCCTAATAATGATAGATCTATCTCCACATTGTATGAGAAAAGGACACAATACTCAACCTAATACCCATCAAGACTCTGCCTCCTTCGACAAAGAAGGCATTAGATCCAAGGAGCTGAATAATTAACTCAAGGAAAGTAATGGATGAACCAGTCTGGACTATAGAAGTCCTGATTGCCAGAAGAGAAGGAGTATGTAGTTTGGCTGAAAAGTGAGAGAAGAACACAAAAGGGAAACTGTGGATGAGAATTTCCTCCTTTATAACTTAATTCTGAGTTCACCCTGATCAAGGAATTATTGTCATCTCCACGGAAGAACTCCTTACTGTTCACTTTTATGAAGGTTGGGATGGGATGCAGGCAGGATGGCGAGCAGCCATGGATAGAACTCCCTTTATTGTCTTTGTGCTGGAACAACACCAGATTGAAAGCAGTTTTTCATTATGTGATTCTGAACGTTTCACCTTCCCATCTCTAATGTGTCCCTGCTTGCTTTGCAGTCCTTCCTTCTTTTCCAACTTCCTAAATTCAGTGTAAAAATATTCACTTTAAGTCTGCTATGGATCAGACAGAAGATTCTCTTTTCATATTTTTAATTTACCTGAAACCTAGATAACTTAACCGCTATAACAGATAGACCCCGTTTTGGTTTGCTAAAACTGCCAGAATGCAGTATACCAGAAATGGATTGGCTTTTACCAAGGGCATTTATTAAGTTAATGTTACAATTCTAAGGCAATAAAAATGTCAAAATTAAGGCACCAATGAGAAGACACCTTCTTGGAGGAAAGACTGCTGGCATTTGGGGTTCCTCTGTCACATGGGAAGGCACATGGCAATGTCTGCAGGTCCTTTGATCCTAAATGTCTCGGTGGGCATTTTCTTTCCCTCTTAGCTTCTCTTGGCTCTGCGCTCTCTCTCCAAAATGTTTCTCTCTTAAGGGACTCCAGTGAGCGGAGTAAGACCCACCTTGAATGCCTGCATCACATCTCCGTGGAAATAACTTAATCAAAAAGTCCCACCCAACAATAAGTCTGCCCTCATTAGACTGGATTAAAAGATCATGTTTTCTTTCTGGGATACATAACAGTTTCAAACCAGCACAGACCCTAATATATATAATTGTTCAAACTCAGTAGAAAATTACTTCTTGCTCAGGTAATAGTACCAATGTGTGAAAACTACTGTAAAGTGTCTTCTTCTATGCATTCCTGGACCCAAGATGAAAGAAGATCTACCCTCTTCAGCACAGTTCTTTCATGCTATCCTAGGCATCATCTCCATTTCTATCAGTCAGGGAAAAGCCCATGGACAAGTACTGCATGGAAGGGTTTTATGAGCCAGGCCTGGAAAAGACACACATCACTTCCCTTAACATTTCAGTGGCTACATTATTAAAATGGCCACACAAAACTGAGGGTGGGCGGGAAGTCATTGAGAAATGCTGTCCCTGGTTGGACAGTGAATTACCAGCATTAATCCTATACCAAGGAAGATAGGTCATGAATTTCAGTGGACAGACAGCCATCTTTACAAAATAAATATTTTGTTAGTATCTTTGGACTTGAGTCAAAATAAAACAGAATGCTGTTGCTCAAATAGGACTTCCTTAAACAATTCTAATTCATTCTATTGTTATAAGCAAATAGTTACTCTTTTGTATATCCATCTAACTTTTATATAGCCAGTTTATCTGTAATTTATAATATCCATCCATTCTTTCATTCAATAACTTATTAAAAATAGTTATTTGCTACCCATCTATGTATTTAGCATTATACCAGATGCTGGAATATATCAGTGAACAAGTCAAACAAGTTTTCTGCTCACAGGGACCTAAGATTCTAATGGGGAACAGGTGGGGAATAGATAGTAAATAGATCAGAAAATATCAGATAATGATAAGTACGCCAGTGAAAATAAAACAGGGTCATGAGAAAAAGAATTACTGGCAGAAATTTAGATTGGGAGGTTTGGTATATCCTCTGGGAGAGGTGGCATTTAAGTTGGGACCTGAATAGCAAGAAGGAGTCAGCCATTTTAAGATCTTGGGTAAGAAGTTTTCAGGCTCAGAGATTGGCCAGTGCAAAGTTCCTGAAGTAGAAATAGGCTTAAAATTGTGAGATAGAGAGAAGGCACATATGATTGTAGAATTGTGAGTGAAGGGAAGATGTGATAGAAGTTGAGATTAGACATGTAGGCAGGGAGCCAGATCCCACAGCTTCTTGGACATTATGCCTAGGAGCTTCAATTTTATTCCAAGTGCAATGAGAGTTGGAGAATGTGAACTAGGAGAGTGACCCGCCTTTCCTTCTCTTTTAAAAACATATTCTGGCTGTTATGATGAGAATTTATTGAAAGTTGAAGAGGAGCAGGTGTGGCAGGGGTAGGTGTCAGGAGACCTTTGTCTTAGTCCATGATAGAATGATAGTGAGCTTAGAATATGGAGAAAGGGCAGAGATGAATGAAGGATGGAACTGATGAAGCATTTTGGAGACTATGTGGCCTGGACTTGATGAAGGATTTGTTATAGAGGGAGCAAGAAAGTGAGGAATTCTAGTTTCTTCTTACATTTGATGCATTAGCTTTCTGTTATTATCATATTCAATTCCAGATATCCCTAGACTAGAGCTTCTTAGGGCCTAGGCAGGGGTCGGGACACTTGGTTCCTGTTTTCTTTTACTTGCATTTTGATTCATTTGGACAAACTCATTTTTGCCCTTTAATTTCTGCAAGAAAATGAAAATGGCCTCGATCTCTTATTTAAAATAAATGGTGGGTAATGATAAATGTGACAATACTCTCTATAACAAAATTTTAAGAGGAACATAAGATTCTCTTCTGGCTGAGAGATAATTCCTGAGCATTTGAATTTAATCAGACTGTAACATATTTCTTTGCCCTTTTACAATGATGATGACCAACTGGCTCCCATGTGAGTAAGTTATATTTTAGATAAAGGAGAGAAAATAAAATCATTCTTCACTTGGGCAGTTAATATCACTTAATTGAGTCTTGGGTGTACAGAAAACAACTGAATATGCAGAAGACTCCAAGCAGATTTTTTTTTTATATGAACAGGATGCTTCCCTCCCTTTGCTTTCTTGCCCTTTGTTAAAGGGGCAAATCTTTTCCTGACGTGACTTGTGACATAGACTACAGCTCAAAGCGTATGTGAGGTCTGTGTTACGATATCACCCATCATTTTCTAGAGGTTTAGTGGTAAGTAAGGAGACATTTTTAGGTCCCACATCATGTTAATTACACGAGAAGGCAAAGTAGAAGTATAATTCACCCTTTTGTGTATAAGAGTTTGAAACTGCAAAATGATTTATTCAGACAGCAGACAAATTTTAGTGGTTTTCTGCAAAATATTAAGTAACTCAGAGTTGCAATTTTATTCTGAGAAATGAAACTCCCTCCCTCCCTTGGAGAAAAATTACAAAGAAAAGAAAAGGTTTGTATGTAATTGGCAACCTTTATGTTCTATGGTCCCTATTTTCCAAATTTACATATGATCATTCGGTACTGATTTGCTCTTATACTTTTTATTAAGAGGACTCTGAATCTTGCTACCCTATACATTTATCTCTAAAGTTGGTATTTCAGATCTTATTTCTCTGATAGGGCCATTCATAAGAACAAGATGCATGGCTGTTCATATCGTCAAGAGAGAAAACTCTCCTGATCCTGGCTGATTATTAAAATTAAAAATAAAAATTAAAAATAAAAAAAGATCATTCCTATTCCTACTTAGTCCCATAACTGTATGAATGAATAAAATGTATAATGCAATGAGTAATTCTAATTATGTCCCCATGTTTCTAATTCTTTCTTTTATCTATTTATCTTAAAATAATTTCTATAGTCTATAGCAGGTGATTCTATTATTTAAAGTATGGGGGGGGTCTTTTGACTTGTTTCTTGTATCTGCTGCCTCTCTCAAAGTGTTTTATTTCCTTGTGATTTTGAAATTTTGCATTTTGAGGGCAATTTCTGTGGTGCTTTATTTGTGTTTGCATTTGCTTCTGGGAGGTATGACCAACCCTACACAACTTTAAACAAAATAAACTTTTAATTTTAGAACAATTTTAGATTTACAGAAAAATTACTAAGATAGTGTAGAGGGCTCCCACATACCATGTACCCAGTTTCTCTAATTGTTAGCATCTTACATAAGTATGCTGCATTTGTCACAATTAATAAACCAAAATCATTAAATAAAGCCTATACTTTATTCAAATTTCATTAGTTTTTACCTAATTACCCCCTTCTATTCTAGTATCCTATCCAGACACCACAGTACCGTTAGTTATCATATCCTTTAGGCTCCTCTTGGCTGGGACACTTTCTCAGACTATTCTAGTTTTCAATGACCTTGACCCTGTACCTTCCAGCCACCCACACACACACACACACACACACACACAAGCCCTTTTGCTTATATTGGAATATTACATATTCCAAAAGAAAGAGGCGAAATGACAATCATGGTGGGAGATTTTCTTTTCAGGGTGGGAGATTTTAATATTCCTCAAGTAGATAAAACTTAGCAAGGCTATAGAACATTGTTGAATAATATAATTGTCAAATGTAATCTAAAAAATATAGAGAGCACTGAATCCCTGCATTAGAGAAAAAAAAATACTTTTTCAAGCACATGTAAAATATTTACAAGACTTGCCACATGCTAATCCATAACGCGGTTTCAACAAATGTGAAAATCAGACCCTGTTCCCTGACCATAACACCTAAGTTAGAGGCTACCAAAGAAAATTAAAAGTCCATATACATTTAAAAATAAAAGAACACACATAAAAAAATCATGGATCGGGCCAGCCACGGTGGCTCAGCAGGCAGAGTTCTCGCCTGCCATGCCGGAGACCCTGGTTCGATTCCCGGTGCCTGCCCATGCAAGGAAAAAAAAAATCATGGATCAAATAAGACATTAAGATTGAACTTAGTAAATAATTAAAATTGACTGAATGAATTGTCAAAACTTCTGAGATGTAGCTAAACAGAGCTTAGAAGGGAAATTTTAGGCTTAAAATTTGTATCAGAAAAAAATGTCAAAATCAATGCACTATTTACTTCTTAAGAAGTTAGAGAAAGAAAATAAATCCAAAGCAATGGGGGAGGACCTTCTGATTATCATGGTAAAGGCAAGGAATTATGAAAGACCACGGGGTAATTAGGACTTTGTGAAGTGCAGACACACGGTGCAATCAGATATTAGATATTCTGCAAAAAAAGGTAAGTTTAGGACATCTGCTCCATACAGAAATTTTAAAAGAATTATATAATTTCACCCATATATGCTTTACTTAGATTTAACAATGTAAACATTTAGTTATCTCTCTCTTTCTCTGTATATACATTTTTTCTGTTCCATTTTAGATTAAGTTGTTGACATCAAGACTCTTCACCTATAAATATTTTAGCATGACTCTGTTAAGAATTACAGTCTTCCACTTAATCACAATACCATCAGCATATCTAAAAATTAATAATTCCATAGTAGAATCTAATATGTAGTCCATATTCAAATGTTCCTAAATTTCCCCAAGAAGATCTTTTAAGTTCTTTTTCTTTTATATTTGTTTCTCAACGAGTTCTGAGCAAGGATCATACAAAAGGCTTAGTTGTTATTATGTCTCTTCAATTTCTTGTAGTCTAGACTGTAGAACAGTTCCCCCACATTTTTTAAAAAATGTGTTTGACTTTTTGAAGAGTTCAGAATAGTTGTTCTACAGAATGTCCTACATTAAGGATTTTTCTCATTATTTCTTCATGATAACATTGTACTTATTGTTCTATCCCCCATATTTTCTGGGTGTTAGTTCTAGAAAGGCTTGATCACTTCAGATTAAACCCTTTGGGGGAAAGAATACATCATAGGTAATTTTGTGATTTTTACTCTGCCGTACCTAGGGAGGGTCTAATCTAATGCTGGTTGTCTCACTATCATTGATAATAAAGTTTGATTACTTGGGAATCATTGGCCATCAGCCAGCTTCATTACAATGATGTATTTTTCCATTTGGATTAGTAATATGTCTGGTAATATTTTGACACTGTGAAAACATCCTGCTCTCTACAACTTTTTACCTAATTATTTTAGCTTCCTTTGATGATCCTTACCTGAATCAATTATTATCTGGTGGCTACAAGATTGTGCTTTTCTATTTCTATCATTTCTTCTATGTTTATTAGCTTTGGGACTTTGGATGTGATTCAACGAGTTTGAGTTCTTTTCCTAGATGCAATGTGGAGTCAGAGGAGGTTTTATTGAGGGAATTTGGAGAAGAAGGGAGAGACTGCTGGCCTTTAAGATATAAGGTACCAAGATCCTGGAGTTCAAATATTATTTGGTTATCTCCAAGGGTCCCTATGAAGACAGCATCTTTAGTCTGCACACTACTCCTAATTAAATGAGACTTTTTATGAAGAAAATGAGGGCCCAAAAGCCTGGCTGTAGGGTTTTCCCGAAAATAAATTTATGACCTTGGGCAGTTTTTCACTGCTTTATAAACAACTATCATTTCCTTGCTTATAGAAAATATACACATTTTTTATTTCTCATAGAAATAAACAAATACAAGGTGAAAAAGATTGTTTTGTTCTGAAGCTATTGAAAATGATATGAAAGAAGCTTATTTATTGACAATAAAAAAACTTCACCATGTAAGTTAGTAGATGCAAATAAAATGCAAGGACACAGAAGAGTTCCCTTTGAGAAGCTTCCAGGTCCTAATGCAGATGTACACTTTTGGAGCTTGGGGTTGCAAATTCCATTTCCTATCAAGATTGTAGCTTTATTTCAGCCAGGATATAAATGGAGTTATTGCAAAAGAGGCTATCTATTCCTCTCCCCAACAGCATCTGCATTTCACTCTTTTCACCCCCAAATCCCTACCTTGCTGCTCATTCTTATCTCCCTGTTTTCTGCTTTCAAGCTCCTGCCAAACTAACCTCATCCACAAGGGATAATAAGCAATATGGAATACTGCTGAATTCACAGGAAAAGCAGAGGATGAGAGCAACATTTCACAGTGCATTGGCTTTCACCTCAAAAATTCCCATGAAACTTGCCTCTTCTTCTGCACCTCCACTCTATATTTCCAGTGACTTTGCACCTTCCCCCATCAAGCCTCTTGGATGATGTCTTCTGCCTCCAATGAGCAATTATTCTCTGGGGCCTTATAGTCTCTCCTCTTCTTAAGCAGAATCACTGCTTACATATCCTTTTCCACTATTTAATATCACCTTGAATTATATCTAAGGCCATTGTACTGGGAATAAAGGCCTAAGCTATTGAGTATAACTGAGGAACAAGAAAATTGCTAAGTGGTGTCCTTTCCAGATTGGAGCTCCACTGAGGTTTCTAGGGGGAATCTAGTGGCATTGATTGAAGGGAAAGGGAGCATATGATGCAGACTGATCCAGACAATTATGAAATAGAAGCAGATTTCCAAATCAGAAGCAATATTACCTGTTCCCTGCATGAAAAGAAGAACAAGGAGAAAATTAATGAATGGTATTAATGGAGCAGAACTCATATAGAGAGATTTTGATTGCTAAACTGCATTGTATGAATTGTCCTCAGAGATGTAAATCTTTCAGGTGCCAATAAAATGTTAAGAGCCCTTATTAAGACTAGCTTTCTAAAAGATATCACTGTTCCTACCAATTGGATGAGTTTTGATACAGGCAAGTGAGGCTGTAATAGGCAAAATGTTCTGCATACATCTTAATTAAAGGTTAGTTTTCCAAAGTATTTTCCTAGTTCTGTATTACTTTTTCCAGAAACACTTATGCCATTTCAATTCTGTTTGCAAATCTCCTTATTTGACATATTATAATCAGTTTATAAAGAAAGGAAGAATGATAAGGGGAATTGTGTGTTAAGGTATGATAGCCTGAATTCAAAGCCCAAGTTTACTCTTTCTAATCTTGTGACTTGGAGAATGTTACCATCTGAGCCTCAGTTCCCTCATCTGAAAAATGGAGATGTAATCCATTATATGTAGGTAACTATGAGGATTAAATACAAAGACTTAAGTAAAATGTTTAAAGCAGTCTCTGGCACAGAACAGATGCTCAGTAAGTGTTATTTCCCTCCCTCATTTCTCTTAACTTCTACCAAAGCAGTGATCATTTTCCCCTTGTCATAGGAAAACTTCCCAAATGCAATATTCAAATATAGAAAGGGCATCCAAAAGAAAAATAAATAAAAAACATAAAAAATAACGAAATAAAAAAAGAAAGGGCATCCAATGATTATTAAAAGCACTCAAGTAACATTTTTCTAAAACCTGATTTTCACTCTACTTTTAAAGAATATCTAGTGTATTCAAAGCCAGCACTTGAGTCAATTTATAGGTCATTTGTACCCATATTTAAATAGGAAAATAACCATTAGCTGAAAAACAGCCAGGTGAATTGGGAGAAAACTGCCATCTCCTCCTAGAAGCCTCACTTGACCCTCAACCCCACATGCATTTCCTTAGAACAGGGCTGGACCTTAGAGGAGGGTTGGCAAACTATAGACCGTGGGCCAAATTCATGCCTGTTCCTGTTTTTGTTTTTCAGCGTGCAAGCTAAGAATGATTGTTACATTTTTAAATGGCTGAAAAAAATAAAAGGAGACTAATATTTTGTGGCTCATAAAATTATAAGAAATCCAAATTTCAGAATCCGTAAATAATGCTCATTCGTGTATTGTCTATGACTGCTTTCACACTGCAGTGACACAGTAGTTGCAATAGAGACCTTATGACCCGCAAAGTTGAGAATATTTACTATCTGTCCCTTTACAGAAAGAGTTTGCTGTACTCTGTTCTAGAACATTGATCATTAAGTCATTGCACTTCTTGATTCCCCCTACAGCCTACGTAATCTCCGAAGACTTGGCCTGACTCTCTTTCATCTTTGTGTCTTTAGTATCCGGCACAATGCCTGGCAGATATTAGGAATCCATAAGTCAGATGTTTTTTCCCTTTTGGGATACCCCAAGTAAGGTATTACCTTACTATAAACATCAGAAATTCATCACAGAGTCCCCAGCTTTTAGTCTCTCTACACAGCTCATGGACCCTTGAGGTCTGATAACTAGAGGGAAAGAGGTATGGCCAGAGCCTGGTGGGTATTTTAGGTGTCTTAAAAATAAAAAGAAGGGACCATTGGAAAGTCCCCTTCCTCTGCATTCTGTTGCTGGAGAGAGTGTGGTGTAGGGGAAAGAGCACTGGGTGATAAAACTTGGAGGTGTCCTGGCCTAACGACTGCAAGCTGTATGGCCTTGGGTATAAACCCCCCTATCCCTTTCTTCATCTACGGTAGAGAGGTAACTCTTGGCCAAAACACCTGACCCTGGAGAGGAAAGCTGCCATGGAGAACTTGTCCACCATTGTATGTCCCGGTTTTAGCACCATGCCTGGTGCACAATGAATCAGAGGTTCTCAGCTGGGGCTGAAAATTAGAATCACCTGGAAAGCCTTAAACAACATCGCTACAGAGCCACAGCCACACCAATTAGAGTAAGATCTCTGCTACTAGGCCAGGACATCAGGCTTTAACTTTTTATTTATTTTTTTAAGATCCCTGGATGATTCTGATATTCATCCAGAATTGAGAGCCACTGTTGCAGAAACCTCAATAAATATTTTCTGAATGAGTGAAGGAATGAACAAATGAAAAACTGAAGGAAGTGAAGCTGTTTCCACGGGTGTCTTTTGCCTCTGTGCTTTTAGATACTGCAAAGTCAGGATTTTCTGCATCAAGGATAAAACATGCTGTTCCTCAATCACCCTCTCCAGTTCATGGAGGTCTGATTGCTGTCTTCTCAGCCTTCACTGGCTTGTATGGCTGATAATTCTCTTGTTTTGGATCTGACCATTTTGTTGCCCTTACTTTATGATTCTCATTCCTTTTCCTTATCAGTTCCTTGACAGTTTTTCTCCTTTCCTCTGTAATCTTCTCAGACTTGTTGGTTCTTACTGTTGTTAGGTTCATCCATAGCACTTCCTTACCAACAATAACACCATGTACTTTCAACTATTCCCATTTTTTATTTACTGTTAAATTAGTTTTACCCTGTGTTTCACATCAGAAATTAAATCTCTGGGCTCTCCCTTCTTTCACTGTCTAAATTATCTCCGAGAATGAAGTATTCTCAGAAGCTTTAGGTTGTTTGACAAATCAGGAAATCCAATGCTCTCCCCTACCCCTTGTCCCGAGTTTATAAAAGAGGGAACTGAGGCCAGCAGGAAGAAGCAGCCAGCTCAGGGTCACTGGCTGAGCTCATGACAGAGTTGGGCTGAATCACAGATTTCCTCATGCCTGGTTCATGCTTCCTCCAGGCTACCACACACCTAGGCTTGGAACTTTCTGAACAATTCCTGGCCTCTAAACAACTCATGTTCACTGAAGATTAACACCTTTCCAAAACTGCACCTTGCCAGAGCCTCCAGGCTACCACACACCTAGGCTTGGAAATTTCTGAACAATTCCTGGCCTCTAAACAACTCATGTTCACTGAAGATTAACACCTTTCCAAAACTGCACCTTGCCAGAGCCTGTTAATTTTATCACTCAGGGAAGAAAGCATTGCTGGTGGCAGCCACTTGTAGGTGTAGGCAGGGCCTGGCAGACCACCTCAGGTACAGTGACACCTCAGAAGAGCTGGCCCTTCAAATCTCAGCCTTTCAGCGGTACCATCCAGGAGAACCTGGTGATGACAGATGCCATGGAAGGCAGCGGGGCAGTAGGGAAATTTTCCATATAACCAGCTCTAGCTGCCTCCCCAAAATGCCAGTAGCCATAGCCACATGTGACTATTCAAATTTAAAACTTATTCAAATTAAATGAAATTAAAACTTTAATTCCTCAGATGCAATAGCCACATTTGAGTGCTTAATAGCATGGGGTTAGTGACTACTGTATAGGGCAGAATAGATATGGAATATTTCCAATGTTGCAGAAAGGTCTATCAGACAATGCAACTACAGATACTTGGGTAAGACCCCTGATTCTACAGCTGAGGCCAATTCATGCCTATCTCCTCAGTTCCCCCATAGGAATTATGAGGCTGGCTCAGCCATTTAGCACTTCTCCCTTATCCTCCCACGTTAAGGTTTGCAAAAGCTGCCAGCATACAATATACCAGAAATGGGTTGGCTTTTTTCAATGGGGATTTATTATGTTGCATATTTACAGTTCTAAGGTCATGAAAATGTCCAACTTAAGGAACCAAGAGGAAGGTACTTGTTGGAGGACAGGCTGCTGGCATCCAGGGTTCCTCTGTCACATGGGAAGGCAAATGGCGACGTCTGCTGGTCCTTCTCCCCTGGGTTGGTTTCAATGGCTGTCTCTCCTCTAGAGGTTTCTCTCTGGATCTCATCTCTTAGCTTCTCTGAGCTCTGGTTTCATATCTTTTATCCTCTCATAAAGGATTTCCAGCAAGGGGAGTAAGACCCACCTTGAATGGGCTGGGTCACATCTCCATGGGATCAACCTAATCAAAAGATCCCACCCAACAATAGGTCTGCACCCACAAGAACGGATTAAAAGGACATGGCTTTTCTGGGGTACATGACAGCTCCAAACCAGCACAGATAGAATAACTGAGTCTTCAGAATGAATACTCCAGCTGGAGAAGATTAAACAGAGACCAACTTAGGCCCATTCCCTCAGGTTCCCCATAGAAATTCTGAGGCTGGCTGGTGAAGCCATTTATTTAGCTTGTCCCCCTCATCCTCTCATCCCATGTATGTCTTTTTTTCCTTACTAGACTAAGAGCTCCTTGGAAGCAGTTGTCTGTATCTGATAAATTGTTGTGCTCACTACAGAATTCAGCTCAGGTCCTGATGCAAGATAGGTCTCAGTGAATGTCTGATAAAATAAAATTGTAATAAATCTTCATCTATTCAGTGTTATCAAGAAAACAGCTGTATTAAATGCAATAGCAAAAACTGTATTTCCTTTAATGATGAAGTCATTAGTCAAAACTAGCCTCTGGTTAAGTGTGAATCAATGCTAAGTTCCTCTCTTCCAGTGGGGGAGGCTCTGAATCTTTGGTGGGGATGAAAGTGAGAGTGATGGGCAGGTGGGTGGGGGCAGTGAGGGGCATGTGCTGAGCCTAATGCTTTGGTAAACACAGGTCCACAGACAGAAATACTGCCTCTACCTTGGGGTTAGTTCTGTTTCTGCACAGATTAACTGGACTGATAACTCCATGCCAAGGCAGTGTGGTATGATGGACTAGGGAAGGCAGAGGCCCAAGTGTATGTCCTGGCTTCAATATCAACAAGCCGTTTTGTGAGACTATATTGTAAGGAACTTAACGTTGCCCAAAAAGGAGGTCTGGCCTTTGTCCTTGGCTTCTGGGTGACTATCACTAAGCCCTTGAAGCATCATGCCTGAGAGGAGGGTCTTGGTTTGCCTGGGCTCCTCTAATCATGGGATAACCTAACAATAGGATTTAGATGCGGTCTTAGAGCAGTGCAGCTCAACCTCCTGCAGAGCTTGGAACTGATATTAGCAACATAGACAGTCAACCATTCTTACGTGTTGGAGCCCCAATAAAGACTCTGAATACCAAGGCTTTGGTGAGCATCTCTTGTGGGCAATACGTTGCGAGTATTCTCACTTTTTTTCTTCCTTTTTTTGTCTTATTTTATTGTTTTTTTTTGATACCAGGAGAATAATGCCTTGGTGACTCCACAGGGAGAGAACAGCAGGAAGCTCCACATTTGGAACCAACCTGAACTCTGCTCCATGAGCTTCTTCACTTGGCTGATTTTAATGTGTATCTTTCAGCTAGAATAAACCACAAATGTGAGTTTAGCGCAGTGTATTCTGAGTGCCCTTCTAGTGAATTATCAAATCGGAGGGTGATTTTGATCATTCAAAGCCTCCCCCCTGCAAAATAACACCGACTTAAAATTGGCGTCAAAAGTGAGGGTAGCCTTGTGTGACCACCGTGTTCCCTCTATCTCTGTGTTGGCTAAAATTCCCACAGAGACTGAGAGGGAATTACCAGGCAGGGCTGTGAGAGGGCTGGTAACGAGAATCTTTGTCTCTCCTCCTTAACACAGATAGGACTGAAGTGATGCTCAAAGGAGCTAAAGCTCCCCTCCGAGTTTGTAGCCTGAACTATGTTTTGTGGATGGAGGGATGGTGGTACAGATGGCTACTATTAGCATGTGTTAGATTACAGAGACATGCATGCTAGAAACCCTTTCTGGAATTGCCATTCTGGTCATTTGCCAATTTTTACTTGTACTCACCCAACCAGTTGCCAGTTCATACCCCCGTCTATTGAAATAACGCATCAGCTGCAAAATTCTCAGAAAAATTTCAGGAATAAGATTTTTGTTTGTTACTTTTTTTTTAAATATACTTCTCCTTTAGGGTACCTCCAAGAGACAATCATTTCATTTTCACTTTGTGATCATTGCAAAAACTTTGTGAAGATGGGGAGGGCAAGGGGCTGGAGAGAAAGGGGAGGGAAAAAAGAATCAACTCGCAACAAGAGCTCTTATGTAGCAGGCATTAAAATGCATTATCTCACTGACTCCTTCTAACATTTGAGGTAGATATTTTAATATCTACTCACTTGCAGATTAAGAACCTGAGGTTCAGAGAGCTTAAATTTTTGCTCAAGGTGACATAGCTAATGAGTGACACCTGTAATAACAAGCCCAGCTCTATCTAACTTCTTGTCCCACTCTACCTATTGCCTTCAAGCTAACCAAAAAGGGATGGAACACATTCAAGATTCAGGTCTGTGTTTTCTGGCTACAAACCTCTGTGTTTTCTGGCTGCAAACCTCAAGCTTCCTCCAGTGCTCCTTATGTGCCCTGTTTAATGCTCTACAATTCATCTGAAAGGCATTGCTTTAAGTTATGACTCAAATTTGTTTTCTACTAAGCATGCAGTAATATTCTTTTTTAATGAAGAAGCTGAAGATTCCTCGTTCCCTTTAGAAAAATCTAGGTAAGTTTGCAAGGTTTTCTGGTCTCAGATAATCTCATTCAAATATCTTGATCCTATTTTGGATTACAATAACTGTGCTGATAATTCTATGTAGTTATGGCAACAAAGGAATGTTAATGCTCCTGAAGAGTACAGCTAACCTTTTCCTTATTTAGTTAACCTTGCATGATCCCTTCTAGTGCCCTTTCGGTATTTGGAAAATGACAACACACAGACCCAGCATTATTTTTCTCTTCTACTCAGGTTAAAAATCTCTTCCAGGTGTGCATCACATTCAAAGAATTTTATTAATCCAGTCATTTTCTCTCAGTCAGCAATTTCCTCATGAGCACACAGGGTGTTGCTTGACATTCACTGAGCCCGCACCCCGACATCAATGGGGTTTCATATGCTTTAATGCAACCTGAAGGCCCAGGGTTTATTTTTGGTTTTTGTTTGTTTGTTTGCTTTTTCACATGGGCAGGCTCCGGGATTCTGACCTGGGTCTCCAGCATGGCAGGCAAGAATTCTGCCACTGAGCCACCATAGCACTGCCCTGAAGGGACAGCTTTTAAAACTGAGCAGTGGGATAGAATGAGGTCAGAGGATAGTTTGATTACTTACTAGTGGTCTTGGACAGCTCGCCTCACCTCAATGGTTCTAAACCTCACCTGTTAAGTAGGAATAATTGTCTCAGTTTTGCCCACCTCACAGTGTGTTTAAATGATGGATTTGCAGTACACTGATGTTGATACTCAGACATATTTGGTTTTGGTATTGCACAATAAGAATCAGATAAAATACTGGTGGTGGGGGGAGGAGGGTCTAATGCTCTTAACAGATATTATCCTACTGGCCTTGGTCAAGTCGTTCAACTTGTCTAGATTTCAGTTTATTCTAGGAAGTGGGAATTTCACCATTTTAGATTGCACCCCGCCTGTCCCAGGATTAAAGAAAATAATGCATTGGAAAATGTTTGTATACTATAAAGTTCTATACATTCACTAATATATGGGGAGTCCATTTCTTCATTTGTGGAAAACCACATGAAATATTTGACTGGTTCCCTAAAGTAAACAGAGTATCTTCACCAGCCAGGGAGTTAATCTTTGATGTGTTGCTTCCCATCTAATTTGGCACAACCTGCCCTGGCGCTCCCAGCCCTCTTTCCAGCAGAAGCCTCAGGCCTGTCCCAGGCTGGCTCTCATCCCTGCAGCCTCTCATAAGCAAAAGGAAGAAATCACGTCACTCTTTTCTGACTCCTGCCTCAGCCATTCTCCGTTGCAGACATGGGTTTCAAATTCTTCTAAAATAAATTGACATTGAGTTGATAAAGCTTGTCTCCTATCTTTTTTTTTTTTTAATGCATTTCCTGAACAGTCTGCTCAATCCCAGGCTTCTACATTATGGATGACAATTCCTGCTTCTTCCAGAGGCTGTCAGTCATTTCAGAGAAGCCTTTTAAAACCAGCAAGTGCCTCTGTAGTTGCATGTATGCATGTCCTGTGGGTGTGTGAGGCTAGTGTCAGTGTGTCCATCTCCCTAACCAGAGGTCAACTCTATGACATCAAGGACTCCATGTCTGTCCTGTTCAAGTCAGTGTCTGACACATGGACTAGATACATAATTATTGAATGAATGAATGAATGATTCGTGTGTGAGAAAAGCAGCGTAATCTAATATTAAGAATCAAAAACTGATTGACAGAACATTGCAATTTCATTGTAACACCAGCAAAACCATTTGCCACCTGTATGAAAGTGAACAGGACATAACTTACAGGATCCTCAGTTTTTGAATCTGTAAAACGAACATAATGCTGACTTCTTTACCTAGCTCAAAGAATATTGGAAGGCTCACAAGGGATAAAGGAGGGAATAGTGTGGATCGATTCAGAGGGTCATAAAACGAAGAAAAGAGAATGGAGTGAGAAAGGCAGAAGCTTCATTACTCAGCCAAGGGAAGAGGAGAGGCTGGCCCAGCCAAGGTGTGCAGTCTCTCTGTGTCTTCTATGGAAATATGCATATCTGCATTGCTTTCTGCAGGGCTCTGATGGAGCTGTCCCATGGCCCCTGAGTGCTGGCTGGGGCAGGACAGACACACACATTTTCAGGGGGCTGGCTGTGTGAGAAGCAAATTTTAGCAAACAGGCCCCTAAGGTGGGAAGGAGGGCATTGTGGGCAGAAACAATGGGGAGCACCCTGTACCCCAGCCTGGGAGAGAAGATGCCAAGCTGTCTATGTGGGTGTTCTTCTGACTGACACTATCCTAATTAGTGCAGGCACCCTCTGGTGCTGGGGCTTCTTTTATTAATGTATTCATTAAAAGGTCTCTCCTAATCAGTCAACTGTGGAGGTAGTGCACAGAAAGAAAGTTTTTTGGGGTCACAGGCAGACCATGTACAAGAGAAGGAAGAAAATCTCAGGCTCTGTCCCACAAGGTCACGGAGTCTTTAGAAAGGTTCTTGTGGAAATTTGTTTGCCCTTAACCAGCCCACCTCGGTCTCCCCCCACCCTGCCCCTGCCTTAGGGCATTTTAGATGACAAATAAAAATTAGACCCCAGGTGGCATATTGGATCCACATTTTAGTCTCAAAGTTAAAGAAACTCAGTTGGCAGAAGTTTTTAGCCAGCTCTGTAATTAGCTCACTTGCAGCAAGAGCTGTTATTTGCAGTGTTCCTTCACTATAACAACTGCGGCACAGATTATCCATCACATTTGTGATTTACAACGTGCATCCATGTTCCTTATTTGCCAGGCACCTACTAAGTGCCAGCCATTGGCTTTGCACTAGGATATCAGAGGGGGTTAAATTTTTCCCTACTTCAAAGGGATATGACAAATGGACATTCAAATCATGTCACTGGGAAGAGGCTCTGTGGGAAGCTCTAGGAGGGGACGGCCAACGGCCGGAGGAGTTGGGAAGGTTCTTCAGAGGAAAGGTGATTGACCAAGGCTCTGTGGGACAGAAAATATTTATACAGTTAGGAAATTATATCCATAAAAATTTATAGATATGCGTATACACATACATATTTATATGGATAATTATAATTTGGAGAAACTCCATTGCTAGTTCCTTCTTTCCTTTAAATTCAATGAAAGGTCACTTTGAGATGTGAGGTTTCAGAGCAGGAGCACGCTGTTGTGATGAGAGTTTGATATGTAGCCTGATGCATCCCCTGGTGCTTTTCAGTGGAACCTGAACTGATAGAAAGCTGAGGTAGAAACAGTTTCGGACTGGAAGCCAGAGGTCTGGATCTAGAGCTTGCTCTAGTACAAACTCAGCATATGATCTTGGGCAAGTCATTCCCCTTCTAGAACTCAGTTTCCCCATTTGTGAAATCAGTTCTTTTTTTTAAATATTAAAACCATGTTTCTGGAAAGGATTCTCAGAATCCAACCAAACATCTGAAATAGAGACAAGCATAGCTATGCCCCCTAAAGCAGGGGAGTAGACAAGCGCCAAGCAGGACTGTTGAAACCCCAGAAGCATCTCTATTTTGCCGTTGGTCTCTGAGGAGCACAGTTTGAAAACCATAAGACTAAGAGATCTTAGAAGTCCCCCACTCTCAGAGCCAAAGCTTCTATGAAATGCGCCCAAGAATCTGATATTAAAAAAAAAAAAACAGGTAACAACTAACATTTATTGAATGCTGTTCAACAGGATTTGCACTGAGGGCTGTTTACAACTACTCTCTGAGATAGATACTGATTTATCTCCATTTCATAGATGAAGAAATTGAAACATGAAAGGTTGCAATTTACCCTGTGTCTTGCAATTATTAAGTGGCAGAGACAAGATTCAAACCCAAACAGAATGGCTCCAAAGTCCTTGATAATAACTATTATGCTCTACTGTTTTTAACAGCTCTTACAAATGCGTTCCTTGACATTTGCTTACGTAACAACTGACGTGTAAAATATGCCATCCTGTTATCTAATTGTTGTCCAATAGAAAAAAGTTATGGTGCGGGGGGAGTTTGCTTTCCTGAATCTTCCTGGGCGACACTTTTTTGCTCTACTGAATTCCATTTCTTCTTGGTCACTGCATGTATTGTAGTCCTTGTTTCATCTTTGTGAGGAGGAGCACCAGCTGGTCCCCATTTTTATAACACTCACCATTTGGTAACTACTAATGTCTCAGCCTCCTCAAGTCTAAGAGAGCAGCAGAAAAAAGTTCTAGGTACCGCTGGATCCCTCCGAGCTGTGAGGGATCTGTTCTGGCCTGCTGGTTTCTATACAATCAGAGGAGTTTGGGGAAAGTTTGGTGAGTAAGCCCACTGCAAAGCCACATCATCCAACCTTAGCTGAGCACTCACTTCACTTTGCCAGTCATTTACTTCCTGCTCCCTGACGTCCAGTTGCTTCCCCACAGAGGCTGTGCAAATTCTCCGTCGCTTTCCCAGGTTTAAGATCTGCCCTGTTCCCCTCAGTCACTGCAGGGCACTGTTTTGTCATTGACTTGTAGGAAAGTGGCTCTCAGCTCCACAGTGCCTCAGCTTCTTGCCCTTTATGGTATCATTTTTTCAGGGCTCTTTCCCTGTCTCCTGCCTCATATATTCCTAATCCCACCCTTTCTAACTCTTTCCAAGTGCTTGGCTTCATTCAACCTCTCTTGATTTGCTCCCTCAATTGCTTTATCTCCTCCAACTCTTTCCCCTCAAATTCCCCCCAGAACTTCAGAGCTCACCCATTTTAAACAGGCTCTTGAACGGGCTTCTCAGTCTTGGCATCATCATACTTTTCTTTCCCTCTGCCAAAATCATTTATTCATCATGTCAGTACTTCTTTCTCTCTTTCTCCCTTGTAAACTGCAGTCATAGACAAGACTTCAACCGTCCTTCTCTTTGGAAATCACTCTTAGGCATCAGTCATCATCTCTAGCCACCTGCATGAAGCATCAATCTTCTTCCAACCTGTACTTTCAGCCCTGCTTTGCCACTATTGTGTTCTGTGGTTTTGTACAAGTTCTGCCTCTTTTTGAACCTCAGTCTTTTCAAATTTGTTTTCAAAGGTACATTCAAATAAAAGCATTTTCAGAATCACAGAAAGCACAGCAGATATAAGGTAGGGTGTTCAGATGTGTGAATGAGTGTGTATTTGTGTTTGTGTATGAATGTACGTGTGTGTGTGGGTGTGTGTGTGTGCATAAGGGGGACAGAGAAAGCCTCCACCCAATCTGAATGAGCAAGCCAGCCCCTTTTCTTTGAAAATTGCCTTCCTTATTCACAGGGTTGGGTACACAGCAGGCATATTCTAAATTAACTATGACCCTCTGGACAGAATTGACTGGTATAGGCATAGCCACCTAGCCCCAGTGAAGTGAGTCAGAATCCTCCCTGAGGCCCATGACAGCTTCAGTCTGACTTGATACTTGTGATAAGTAGCCCCTAAAATGGCACTTGATGGCCTCCACTTCCTGGTATTCATGTGTTTATGTAATCCCCTCCTCTTCAGTGTAGTCAGGATTTAGTTACTTGCTTCTGATGAATAGGAAGCAGCTGAAGTGATGGGATATCACATCTGAGATTATGTTATTAAAAGAATGTGGCTTCTATTATGAGGACCCTCCCTGGGCATCTTTCTCTTCCTTCTTGGTGCACTTGTTTGAGGGAAGCAACTTTCCATGTTGTGAGTCATCCTATGAAGAAGCCCACTGTTGACATAGCAAGGGACTGAGGCCTTGAGTCCAACAACTCAGGAGGAACTACAGCCAGCCATCTATTGCATGAGTTAGTTTGAAAATAGATCTTCTGGGGTCTGCCAATAAGCACATGAGAGAACTTAGATGCAGTCAAACGTTCAGATGAGACCAAGCCCTGGCCAACAATTTGACTGTAACCTCATTGGAGACCTTGAGCCAGAGATACTCAGCTAAGCCATGCTAGGATTCCTGACATGAACAAGACATGTGGCCTTCAATGCCTTGGTTTTGTTTTATTTCTGAGGCCTAGCTGATCCCTGCCTTTGAAAATAAGAAATTGTCCTCACAATAAGTCACCCTTTTCTCTGCTATTTGTGTTTGTAACCAAATATAAAGGCTTTAAAGCAGACAACCTGTTCTTTCTGTATCCAATTCTCTTATTTCCCTTTGCCACCTCATTCTTCAGGGTAAACCCACGCTCTCTCCATGCTGAAGAGTCTTCCTTGAACAGCCTCTCCTCTCCAGATAGTCAGGCACGTTCCTCTGTATGCTTCCTTAGTCCTGTAAGCATGCTTGAGCTATTTATCATAACCCCAAGACTTTGTGTGGACCTGTTTGGCTCCCCAACTGGAAAAATGAGACTGTCTCACTCATCTCTGTGTTTCCTAACCTTGTGAATGAGTTTGTTAACCAATGAGGTAGGGCAGTATTGAAGAAAACTTTCCTCCTAAAGCAAATTTTTGGAGATGAGTTCTCAAGGTTGGTCAGAGATTTAGGGTAGGATTAAAGCACATACATGAAAAACCCCAGGATATATTATAATTTGATATATTATGCAAATCTGGGTACACTAAATGCATGTGTGCATGTAAATTCCAGTAGAGAAAAAGAGTAAATTCTGGGAAGTTTTCACAAAAATATAATTGACTTAGCCTTGGCTTGTAAAAAATATTTTCATAGATAAATATGAGGGGTCAGGTAATTTCCTTTGATGGACATAACTGCTTGAGCAAAGGCATAGAGACATAACAATGCTCGGAGTATTACAGGAATAACAAGTAATGACTGAAATGAAGATTTGTGGTGCATATAATAGAAAAGAAAGCTAGAAAGTTGGACTGAGGCTAAGTAATGGGGAGTCTTGAATGCTTTTTAAAGGAAGTTTACTTTCAGTTCTAGTGTTAAGGGAAGCTATAATAGGTGTAGAGACTAAGGGAGGACATTGTGAGAGTTAGGTTTTGGAAGACAACTCTGTAAAATGGATTAGGCCGGAGAGTGAAAAGAAGATGGAGATAGAGAAGTTAATTCAGTGGCAGATCAGGCAATGTCAGTAGGAATTGAAGCAAGAGGAAGACTGGAGATTTGTATAGTAGGTTCTGTTGGTTTTCCCCTGAGCTTTGAGGGCTTAGAGTCCAGGGTGATAATCTTACCCAACAAGCCCAGCCTTGGAGAATAACTCATGAGCTCATGTTGAGTTCAGGCTAAAGAGGATCTTATCCTGGCTATGAGAAGTCTGTTCATAGAAAACAGACAAATGAATCGTGAAACATCCATACAGTATAATATTACATAGGCAATACAATTTTATGGGGAAAGGAATGAAGTGGGAGTCTCATGAGGCAGAGAGATCAGAACTTGATGACGAGCTGGAAAGATTGAAGCAGACAAGAAATTAGAGAAAGAAAGAACAATTTGATGTGGATCAAAGAGATGGTGGCACATGGATGGGCATGCCATGAGTCATCTGGAAAAAGCACTTGCAACCATTGGGCAATATGTGAGGGGAAGCACTGTGGCTGCCTCCTAAAGCAGGGCACATACATTAGAGGCTGCCGAAAGAAGAAGGATTCCAAAAGGCAAAATTCCCAAGCTCTGTGCTTAATTTGATAAAGAAGGATTATGAAGAACACCAATGTTCATAGAAGCATTAGTCTCAATAGAAAAAGGATTGAAATAACCCAACTGTCCATCAATGGACAAATAGATAAACAAAATGTGATATATCCATACAGTGGAACATTATTCATTCATAAACGTGAGGAACGAATACAAGCTACAACATGGATGAACCTTGAAAACATTATGCCAAGTGAAAGAGGCCAGTCACAAAAGAGCACATATTATATGAGACCATTCATATGAAAGTCTAGAATACAGAAATCTATACAGAAAGAAAGCAGATTAGTGGTTGCTTAGGGTTGGGGGAGAGGAAAACTGGGGGAAGTGAGGGATTATAGCTATAGGGTACAGGATTTCTTTTTAGCATGATGAAAATGTTCTAAAATTGACTCTGGTTATGGGTGCACATACTTTGAAAATACCCAAATAATCCTTTGTGGTGGGTTAAATTATGTACCTCTTAAAGAAATATGTTTTAATCTTAATCTGTCACTGTGGCTGTGAACCTACAGTAAATAGTACCTTTTGAAGATGTTATTTTTAGTTAAATTGTGGCCCAACTGCATGAAGTTGAGCCTTAATCCTATTACCAGAGGCTTTAGGAAGAGAAATCTATGTGGAAGAGCTGAAGCTGGATGTCAACAGAACCAGGAAAATCCATAGGCACGTGACAGGAAAGCTAAGGAACCCAAAGATTGCTGTCAGCTAATAAACTCCTGTTTAAGCCAACCTATTGTATGGTGTTTGTCATAGCAGCCGGGGAAGTAAGACATTCAATCATTGAATTGCACAATTTAAATGGGTAAATTGCATGCTAGGTGAATTACATCTCAATAAAACTATTTTTAAAAAGAAAAATAATGGAAATTGCTCCCATGCTATAGGCTTGGAGTTTGAGGCATCTGTCCTACTGCTGCCATGATGGGATTGCCAAGGGACTGGGGAAAGAGAGACTGGCAACAGCAACAACAATAACAAAACATCACAACAGTGAAAACCAAGGGCATTCCCTCACTCTCAATGTCCCGCTCTTTGAACCAGAAAGAGAGGGTTTCTCTAGGAGTTCTACGGCTGTACCTGGTCAGCACTTCTGGGTTTTGGGCTGTTAAGCACAATCATTCAATTGTGCTTCCATTTCCTCAGTCTATCGGTTAACAATTACTTTTTTGTGAGTCCTCCAAGAGATACTCCATGCATATTGTGCAGTATTCTTAATTACTTTCAACGGGAGAAACAGGGAGAAGTGTGTTTCCTTCACCTTATGCTAAAAAGGGACTTTTTTTTTAAAGATTCCATTTATTTATGTAGCAGTTTTTCCTACTATACTGTGACACTCTGAATTTGTGTGGATGTATATTGATCTGTTTATCCTTAACACTCTAGTACCACATTTGGCACAAAATAGATGCTTTAAAAACTTTGAATTGAATTGCTTTGCAACATTCTTATCCTTTCCTTTAACAGACACAAATTTTTAGTTGCCCTTATTGCCACCTTTTTAGGGAATGGCTTGTTCTATCATATTGCCCTGGCTAAAGCAAACAGTGACCTAAATTCCCAAATGTACTGCCTCAGACACCTCTCTTTCTCCCCGGGAGTTATTTAAGCAGAGGACACAATTCTGCTCTGTATCTTCTATGGTCCTAGCAAGGCAAAGTACCATCAATTTTCTGGTATTACTGGTCTCAGTGTAGCAGCTTTCTCTTAAAGGCAATAAAATACGGCCTTCAATTCAAAGTGGTCCAAATACTCTTATAGATGGAAATTTTTAAAAAGCATCCACACATACCCGAAGATCAAACGAAATAACAAAAAGTGTGAGTCATGTGTTAACTCATCCATTAGTGGAAGTCAGAAAGAAGCCAAACTAATAAAATCAAGATAATATGGTCATTAAAAGAAGCAGTGAAAAGTAGCATTTTGAGTGGGAGTTTAGCAGGAAGGGGGCCGATTTAAAGACACCCACTTCCAGAGATTTTTCCTTTCATTGTAGAGAACATTAAGGAGAGTGGAAGAATAATGGTAGAGTTTGTTTTTCTGTTTTCTTTTCCCTAGTACACCCTCCTCCAATTAAAATACATAAATAAATGAAACCCAATTAATAGACAACCTATAGGCTGTTTATACTGAGTGTGGGGATATGTTGTAAAATAATCATTAAGAGCTTGTTAGCTGTTCATAAATCTGATGGTCAAACTTCAGGAAACTAATTATTTAAATGCTTAGGTAGCAGGACGTGGAGATTTTAGGGATGCCTTTTTTTTTTTTTTTTTTTTTTACCTCTTCTGTTTCAGGCTGTGGCTTCGGATGTGAAAATGGGAGGATTTTCTTTCTTTTTTTTTTTTTCTTTCTTATTCATTTATTTATTTTTTTGACCACTGTGCCTTCCCAGCAAGATATTGAATGAACTGAAGGCAGTGGCCTCATTAGCAGGAGTATTAGAGTCTTGCAGAACAGTTAGTATAGCTAATGAAGATCTTACTGGAGGGAGGGCAATTATTTCTCCCTGAAAACAAAATAAAATATAAAGCTATAGGGTTTTTTCCTTGGAATTTTGAGCTAGAAAGTTCTTTAGAGATATATCTAGGTTAGTTTCTTGTCCAAGTTTTTGAATCCTTAAAAGATCATGAAGGGCAGTGATGGGGTTAACTCAGGTCATCATCCTTTGTGATTATTTTCTGCTTTATTCTTTCCATTACAAAACTAATGTAAAATAATTGCACCAATGAGATCATGCAAAGCAGATGAAGAGAAGGTTTAAAACATCCTTCGAACCATTCCCACCAGACTCTCAATTTTCTATGCTTTAAGTAGAACATAGAACTTATGCATTTACGTACAATTAGTCAAAAGCCACCTAAAATATCAAGTTTCTTTGAGTTTGACTGCAGTTATAGCAAACTGACACAGTTACAGCAACTACACAGATGCTGACTGGCATCGGATTGGCAGTCCTGCATGCTGTTAATGAATAAAAATGAGAAAACAATTTTTACTCAATCCTTAGTTAGCAAAGTTGAGCTCCTGTGAAGACAAATGGTATCCTTGAAGGTGAAACGATCCAGAATTTGCTGCCCTTTGCTGCCAGGCCCAGGGTCCACGGGCACATCTAAGGCATTATACCTGTGGCCTAACTATTTAAGGTCTGTCTGACTCACACCCAGAAGGTAACTCATCAGCCTCTCACTCAGGAGGTGGCCCAGTCTGGGATACGTCTAACAGAGGTAATGGGTTATCGATTTTTGTATTTTTGTATTTTGCCATTGAGTAATGATCATATTCTCCTGCGTCGCCGCTCTTGCGATGTATAACTGTGAAAAGGTACATTTCTGGGTTTAATGTACTCCAATACTTATTATCAGCATGACATTTATACTTCCAGAGAACATCAATTCTCAAATAATGAAATCAGGAATCATCTACTAATAAGCTAGAAAGAAACTTGACTGTCTCTTTCTTGAATTCTTCCATCTCTGGACACCCAGCTCAATGTGAGCTGGGTCAAGAATTGGGAAGATCATGGATTTTTGAATACTGTATTATCTTCTTATTAGCTGTGTAATCTTGGACAAGTTAAACTGCTCATATGTAAAGAGAAGAATATCAACATTTTCCTTTAAGGTTGGGGTCAGTATTAAATAAAAAAAGACATATGAGTTTGGTAAATACAATCTTTTTCCAAGGAGGTAAGTTCTCCCTTATGTATCTGCAACCTTCTTATGTATTTTAGATCTGGTGTGATTTAAAAGCAGCAAAGAGGAAAATGCTGTGCTTGCCTGTCTCCAGAAGGGAATGTTTTTACCCAAGTGAAAGCAGAATCAGATTGAATTATTCCATGAAATATGTGGAAGTATGTCATAAAATTTCGTGAGCAAAAATTGGGGAAATGCTGAACCAAGCAAAGATAAACAGATCACAGTCCTGCAGGAATTCTGAGTCTTTATGTAAATAGACTTTATATCACCAATAAGGGTAATATTGTATGAAGTATTTCCCAAACTTATTTGACTCCAGAAATATTTTCCTCCCAGAATCTCTTTTTGGCCTAGCAATATGAAGAAAAAGCTTTGAGGAGAATGATCATATAAAATCTGCATAGCTTGACCTTTGCTTTCTCAACATGTATGTGCCTGCCCCATACAAGCTGGGTCTTGACTTGATCTGTACGAATGAATATTACAAATACCACATGAATCCAACATGCTGCACAAATCTGTGTAGCAACTTTCCTGAAGGTTATCATCTGGCTTCTTCTTGAAAAACTCCAGGAACAAAGTTCACTGCTTTCTAAAGTAGCTTCTTCCATTTTGTACATCTCTGATTGTTCAGAAGGCCTTCCTTATGTTGTGGCCATCTGTCTTTTTGTGACTTTCATCTGTTGACCATAGTTCTGCTCTTTGAGGTTTAGGGCATATCTAAACTATCCAGCCAGATTAAGATGTCAGTCTGTTATAGAATAGAGCCACCCAAAGTCCCA
>PVIY010021200.1:0-12905 GCA_004026745.1 Myrmecophaga tridactyla
TGCAAATATTTTTCCAGTCACTGATCAAATCATTCTGGGATTCATCGGGGAATCACTCTGGACAAACCAGCAAAATCTCATGTGGCTACCTGAGATTCCAAGTACTTATGACATTTAATCAAACTATCTACATGGGTTATATTAGGAAATGCTCTAGTCAAAATATAAATTTTGTGACAAATAAACATTTTTTGCTTTACTCTCACACCTAAGGTGATATTTTAAAGTATTAATTATCATCTATTTTCAGCACCTTTATGCCTTTGTTATTATTATAAGGTCTCAGTAAATGTTAGTTGTTCAACTTGCAGGAAATTAATTTACTTTGCAAGATTGTGGTTACTTCTGGGCTGCCTTTAAGAAGATCATGAGAGTCTGTCTTTTCATTTTCATTTTATACTTAGATGGTATTCATGAGGCTTATGTGGTTCAAGAGGGAAGGAAAGGAGTGAGAAGATACGAGTGATTGTGCTGCTTGAGGAAGTACAGGGCTTGAGCAGGAGCTAGTATTAATTTATAAGAGGCATCTGCTCATGGAGAAGAGGATTGTTGAGCTGCTCCATTGAGAAGAGGAATGAATTCTCCTTCTGGGGTATGTCAGAAAAATGTGACTTCAACTCATTGTTCCCTGAAATCCTGTCAATTTAGACTTAGTTCTTCCTTCTGAAGGTATCAGTACATTAGTTCTTATGTAAGACAGTTTGAAAGGCACCCTGGGTTAGTCATGTTCATTTAGGCCTCATCAACTGTATTATTAGTTTGTGGAACTAGATGGAACCAATAGATGCTGATGGGACCGGATTGAATTCTCTTCTCGAACCTAGTTCACCTCTAACATGTCATATTTATGGCTGATACTTAGAATAGAGATTGGAAAATTCCTAGTTTTGCTGCTTGCTACTTAGTTTTTAGAAAGTGATTGAGCTAATTCTGCTTTTAAGCATAAGCTAAACACCCACTCTGAGGTGAACACTGTCCAGAGCACACACAAGATATGGACCATGCCCTCTAGTAGCTCATGTGCTTACTTAATCAGTCTGGTCTCTCCTAGCGTCCAGAAAATAGGGATGATGCTTGTCAGGTGGTATTCTGAGTTGGATGACTTTTCTTGGATAAAGATGGAATGTGATATGATGGATATCAGTTTGGAGTTTTCATAGATTTGTAACTTTAACTGAATCTGGGTTTTGAATATTCTACTAGGTAGCAACTGATGTTTTGCACCAAAAGATATTCTGACATGGAGAATGGCTACCAGAGAGAACAATTTGGTGGTTTCATGACTTACTGTGTTACTTTGGGCAAGGCCAGATTCTCATTGTAAAATCAGAGTGACAGTACTTCATTTGGTTGTTGTAAGGATTAAATACAGTATATAGAAAGCACTTATAACAGTGTCGAGTGGATAGCAAGTACTCAGTAGTGGTGTTTATTATTATTATCACCCTAAGTGGAAGGCTGTGCCTTGAAAATTATAGGAGGAATGAGTGGTAAATTCCATCATCTCCAGGATTCAGAGATGACTTTAAGAATGTAGTTCCTATTCTGTTTTCATTTGGAGATATAAAAGAATTGGAGTGACCAGCAGTTAAAATGGAAAGAGGTTATATGCTTGTTTTAGAGGCAGTCTGTGGGATGGATTGGAGGAATCTGTGCCTCATGCTACTTAGAAAAGCTGTAGAGAGCAACTATTTGGAACAGTAGGATGTGAATCCAGAATGTGAGCTAAATCCCAGGAACCTTCAGACAAGAAGAAAAAGACATGTAAAGAACTAGGTTGAGAAGTGGGGGTGGGGTGGGGATTTGGAGGTAAAAAAAAAACCCTGTATTCTCTTAAATGCTTGTAGTGCTTCTATGTGAATCCAGCATGTGAGCTAAATCCCAGGAACCTTCAGACAGGAAGAAAAAGACATGTAAACAGCTAGGTTGAGAAATGGGGGTGGGATGGGGATTTGGAGGTTAAAAACCCCGTATATTCTCTAAAATGCTTGTAGTGCTTCTATTTGCCTCCAGGGAGTGTGGTAGGCCCTACAGAAAGACTTGGGGGATGGGTAACTTCTGCCTAAAGAAGTAAAAGTGAAATAAACTTCCGCTTAGGGAAAATAGGGGAGATTTTCAGAGAGTTAGAGCAGGAAAGGGGAGATTGGTGGCCATCCTGTTTTAATTTCTGGCTTGATATAAATCTGTTGTCTCTTGGATTTTGGGTGAATGGCTCACGGCCAGATAATGGCAATATTTGACTCAGTCACAATTCCTGGACAGATAGCTACATATGCTCTTTATCCTCTTAACTGGGCATGTGGCTTACTATGGTCATTGTGTCTTGTAGTGATCTCCTTTCACAGAGGCAAACTGAGATCCCAAAGGAAGGTGATGCTTGTTGGAGAGTAAAGTGTGGATAGAATGAGATGGGGGTAGGTGAAAAACATATCAGTTCCTTTCCTGGAGACTGTAGAAGTTTTATTCATTCTGTCAATACCCTCTTCTGACTAGAAACACCTTTCCTTTTAAATCCTGTTTTAAGACTGGAGCAAGTAATTCTTCCACATTAGTGAACTTCAGAATTACTTGGGGGCAGGATTTCTTAATCTCAACACTACTGACATTTTAGCCCAGATAATTCTTTCTTATGGGGAACTGTTTTGTGTCTGTTTGTTTAGCAGCATCCCTGGCCTCTATCAACTAGATACATTTCCCCCATCATCTCCATATGTGACAACCAAAACTGCCTCCAGTCACTGCCACATGGGAGGCAGAATTGCCATGGGTGAGAACCATTGACCTGGCGTGATTGTTAAAAATGTAGATTCCTAGGCTTTATCTTGAAAAGTTTGATTCAGTGGTGGGATTGGGAGGATGCAGGAATCTACATTTCAGAAATATCCCAGAAGTTAAAGCTCTGCTTTGGTGAAGCTTATTCCCTCTTAATCTGGGGGCCTGCAAAGACTCACTTGGCTTACTCTCTATTTAATCTTTCTTTTCAGTTTTATAGTATCTGTCCATTTATTGAAAAATGTTAGTGAAAATTATACATGGTGCAACTTTTTTTTTTAAAGCTGTTTTAGATACATCTGTCAACTTGACTATAACCTCAAATTTTTCTCCAGTTTTGTCTTCTAAGTTTTCTACCGTTCCATCTGTTTATCTATCCCTCTTGGTTTCACTTTAGTATTACCTATATTTATATTCATATGTATACACCAGACGTTTTTCTTTTCTTTTTTTATACTTTCTACCATTGCATCTCTTTCCACTGGCAGACGAAAGTGATGAAACCTAAGATATCGGGACACACCAAAGTTTGTTCATTAAATTCAGAGAGTATATATTCTTCCCCCTCACTCACTTGGAACCTCTTCACAGTTTGTCTGCAGGTCCCTAACTCTGTTTTTGTTTAGGTGATTCCTGCTCATTCCTCTTCCTTTTGAAAGACTAGCATTGTGGTTTAAATCAGGAATTATGATTTCAGACTGTCTGGGTTTGAATCCCTGCTTGTCACTTACACTGGACAAGTTTTTTTTAATGATTTTTTACTCCTGTTTTATCAACATAAAATGCCTTGGTCATAGGGTTGTTGTGAGAATTAAATGAACTAATGTTTGTAAAGTACTTAGAACAGAGCCTGGTACATAGTAAGAGCTAAATAAGCATTAATGCTTTGGTTGTTATTTTAATTGGTGTCCTGATAGTGCACATGTGGGTTCCATACCAGCCTCTGTTCTAGTGTTCTACATGGATACTGTTAAATTTTCATATAAATATGTGTCTCTGTACTCACATTTAAAAAAATTATTTTTAGCCATAAAATCTACATAACATAAAAATCATTTTATCCATTTTAAGTGAAAAAGTCTTTGACATTAAGTACATTGACAATACTGAGTAAACTTTCACCACTATTTCCAGACAGTTTTCATCATCCTAAACCAAAACTCATACTCATTTAGCAATAACTCCCCATTCCTTCCACCATCACCGTTCCAGCCACTGTAACCACTATTATGCTTTCTGTTTCTGTGACTTTTCTTATTCTAAGTATTTCATGTAAGAGAAATCATATAGTATTTGTCCTTTTATGTTGGCTTATTTCATTCAACATGAAGTCTTCAGGGTTCATCCATGTTGTAGTATGTACCAGCACTTCGTTTATTTTTACAGCTGTGTAATACTCCATTGTATGTATATACCACATTTTGTTTATCCATTCATCTGTTGATGGATGCTTGGGTTTCCTCCACCTTGTGGCTTATTGTGGATGATGCTGCAGTGAACATTGGTTCAGCAATATCTGTTTGAGTCCCTGCTTTCAGTTTTTTTTGGAATATACCTAGGAGTGGAATAACCAGGTCATATGGTAATTATATATTTAACTTTCTGAGAAATCATCAGATTTTTCCATACAGGCTAAACTATTTCACATTTCCACCAACGATGTGCGAGGGTTGCCTATTTTTCTCCATCCTCTCCAACACTTGTTATTTTCAGTGGGTGTGAAGTGGTATCTCATTGTGATTTTAATTTGCATTTCTTTAATGGCTAATAATTTTTAAGCATGTTTTCATACACTTATTGGCTATTTGAATAACTTTGGAGTAATGTATCTTCAAATCCTTGGTCCATCTATAAACTGGGTTGTTTGTCATTTTGTTATTAAGTAGTAGGAGTTCTTCATATATATTCTGAATATTAAACCCTTCAACAGGTGTATGGTCTGTGTTCTAGTTTGCTAGCTGCCAGAATGCAACACACCGGAGATGGATTGGCTTGTAATAAAAGGGGATTTATTTTGTTAGTTCTTCAGAGGAAAGGCAGCTAACTTTCAACTGAGGTTCTTTCTTACATGGGAAGGCACAGGATGGTCTCTGCTGGCCTTCTCTCCAGGCCTCTGGGTTCCAACAACTTTCCCTGGGGTGATTTCTTTCTGCATCTCCAAAGGCCTGGGCTGAGCTGCTAATGCTGAGATGAGGTATGCTGAGCTGCTTGGGCTGTGCTACCTTGAGCTCTCTCATTTAAGCACCAGCCAATTAAGTCAAACATCATTCATTGCAGCAGGCACGCCTCATAGCCGACTGCAGATGTAATCAGCAACAGATGAGGTTCATGTACCACTGGCTCATGTCCACAGCAAAAGAGCTAGGTGCCTTCACCTGGCCAAGTTGACAACTGAATCTCACCACCATGTGGTCTTAATAACAATCTTGTGTTTTCAGTGGTATACAAATTCTCTACTCATTTGTATCTCTATTCTTCTCCCTTTATATTAATAGCTCAGTTTATATCTTTAAATATTGTCTGCTCATTAATATAGATTTAAAATACTATTTTACATATTTGCCTGTTAAGCCATATAGAGGGAAAAAGCAGCTACAAACCAAAAGTCCATAATATAGGATTTTATATTTACCTATGTAGTTAGCTTTACCAGTGTTCTTTATTCTCTTGTGGCTTTGAGTTACTGCCTAGTGTCCTTTTATTTCAGCCTGACGACTCCCTTTAGCATTTCTTGTAGGGCAGGTCTTTTATCTCTAAATGCCTTAATTAGTAAAATTGAAGACTAAACAACTGAAAGTATCCAGTTTGAGGAGCATAAAGAAAAATGAACCTGTGAACAACACACTAAGATACCAACATAAGCATCATTGAGTCCCAGAAGGACAAGAGAGGGAGGAAGGGGCAGAAAAAGTATTGAAGAACTAATGTCCGAAAACTTCCCAAATCTGATGGAAAACATGAAAATACACAACCAAGAGGCTCAATGAACTCCAAGCAGAATAGACTCTAAGAAATCTGGATACTTTCAGTTGTTTTATCTTCAACTTTACTAATTCTTTCTTTTCCCTCTTCAAATCTGCTGTTAAATCCATCTAGTGAGTTTTTCATTCCAGTTACTGTATTTTGCAGCTCCATAATTTCTGTTTGGTTCCTTTTCGTAGTTTCTTTCTCTTTAGTTTGTTCACACATTTTCATAATTTCATTTAGTTCTTTGTATATGAATTTCTTTAGCTCATTGAACGTGTTTAAGACAGTTAATTTAAAGTCTTTGAAAATTAAAATGTATAAGCTTCCTTGAGGGTGGTTTCTGACAATTTTTTTTTCTGTGAATGGGCTGTACATTCCTGTTTCTTTGTGTGTTTTGTAATTTTTTTGTTGGGAACTGGACATTTAGTGTCTTATTGTTATAAGTCTGGAAATCTAGTACTCCCACTCCTCTGGTATGTTTGTTTTTTGTATTGTTGAGGGCTGGAACTGTCAGTTTGTAACTTTTCCAAATTACTTTTGTTCCCAAATGGGGAATGGAAAGGGAAAAAAGGGAAAAGAAAAAAGGTGTTGTCTCTTTAAAATTCTTCTGCTGCTTTTGCCTGAGGGGCTCAGAACAATGGCTGCCCCAAGATCTAGCCCCCTAGTGATCTAGGTAGCTGATCAGAAGCAGTGATTGGTTATCAGACCATGCATCCCTGGATTTTGCAGGACTAGGTACTTATAGCTCACTCTGGTACCAGCAAGCTGCACTGTGAGCCTGGGCTGCAGTCCCCAGTGCTGCCTGCCGTGCAGTTGGGGGATGGTAGCTGATGCATGGAGGGTGAAGATCACCCATAGTTATGGCAACTTACCAGCTTCTTTGTTTAACTCTTCTCTGGATTTTCACAGTGTTCTAGACTCTAGAGTTTATTCAGACAGGTCCTGCCAATTCAGTATTGTTTTGGTGAAGGGACTGATTCTTGGAGCTTCCTACTCGACCATCTCCCCACAATTCCTCTACACATAAATATTGTTTTAATTGAAGAGTAACTCAATAAACGTGAGGTGTACAAGTAGGTGATTTTTACATATGTACACATTTGTGTGACCTCCATTCAGATGAAGGTAGAGCACATTTCCAGCACCCCAGAAGACTGCTTTGTACTCCCTTCTACTCATCTCATTAAAGGTACTATTATTCTTACATCTGTCACCATAGATTAATTTTGAGTAGTATTCTGTTGTATGAATATACCATAATTTATTTTCCCATTCTACTCCTGATGGACAGCTAAATTCTCCTTTAAACACACACACAAACACAAAACACCCATTTCAGTAAATTTTGCAAAAATATTTCAAAAGGGGAATGCTTATGCTCTGGTCTAAGCACGCTAATATTTCTGTTTCTTGTTGTTCTAGTTTGCTAGCTGCTGGAATGCAATATGCCAGAAACAGAATGGCTTTTAAAAAGGGGGATTTAATAAGTTGCTAGTTTACAGTTCTAAATGTCCCAATTAAAACAAGTCTATAGAAATGTCCAATCTAAGGCATTCAGGGAAAGATACCTTGGTTCAAGAAGGCCAGTGAAGTTCAGGGTTTCTCTCTTAAGTGGAAGGGCACATGGCGAGCACAGTCAGGGTTCCTCTCTCATCTGGAAGGACACATGGCAAACATGGTGTCATCTGCTAGCTTCTTCTCTCCTGGCTTCCGGCTTCACGAAGCTCCCTGGGAGGCGTTTTCCTTTTTCATCTCCAAAGGTCTCTGGCTCGTGGACTCTCTGCTTCATTTGCTGCATCATTCTCTGCTCTCTCCGAATCTCTTTCATTATCCAAAATGATTCCTCTTTTATAGGACTCCAGAAACTTATCAGGATCCGCCCAAATGGGTGGAGACATGTCGTTACCTAATCCCGCTTAACAACCACTCTTGATTAAATCACATCTCTAGGGAGATGATCTGATTACAGTTTCAAACATACAGTATTGAATAGGGATTATTCTGCCTTTATGAAATGGGATTTAGATTAAAACATGGCTTTTCTAGGGGACATACAAACCAGCACACTTCTATTTGTTCAAATCTTGGGGAGTTTGCATTTGTGATTCCCTGTATTTGGAACACTTTCCCCCAAATTTTCACATGGCTGACACCTCCTGTTGTCCTCTTCTCAGCCGAAATATCATTTCCTGAGAGAGGTCTGCTTTAACCTTCCAATCTAAGGTAGTCCTTCTAGGCAATTTGTCTTCAAGGCACTTAAAGCTGTGTTACCTCATCTTGTCTATTGTCTGTCTCTCTTCCACTAGAATGAAAATTCTGAGTAGTTTTCTGTTCCTACTGCATCCCTTGGTGCCTGGCACATTAAAAAGTTCTCAGTAAATACTTGTTGAATGAAGAAATGACTGCCAGATCTGATGCTGGAATTGGCATGCAGTGTGCTCAAGAAGACAGTAAAATAAATGAGTACCTAGTTAGCTAGGTGTGGCTAGCATTTCTTGCATATTAGACATTGGAAGAGATTGGCTTTAGGTTTTAAAATCTGACATTTGGCTGCTTCATCCTGCAGTAATGTGAAGTGTTACTCATTTAGGAAGTTTGTGACTGCATTGCTTTAAGATGTAGATCTTAAAAGTTTTCTACAGAGAAGTTGTGAGAAGTCATGAAGCCTGCAGTCCCTGAGGTTTAGGAATAAAAACGGCTTCACTGATTTACCATTCAGTTGGGGGGATTTGAAGCCATTCGTAAATTAGGTGATAGGTGAAATTAGTATTGAAAAATTAGTTGATTCTTTTTTTATACTTTCCCCTATGTTTTTTTCTGAGAAACTAGGTTAAACCTATATTGATATCTCTGTATTTGCCATATTTGCTTCTTTGCCAGAAAGATTCTTTCTCTCCTTCATGGTCTTGTAGCATTTTTTTGTATCTCTTTGCTCCTCTCCTCTATATCTCTTGATTTGCTATGGTTTACTACATGTCTATCTCTGCTGATAGATTGTGAGCTCTCAGAGGATCAGGTCTGGATTTTCCTGTATGTACCCATAGTGTTTAAAGTAGTACTTTACAGTATTTGGATGGTTTTTATGTCTTTGTGGTATTTCAGTGATGCTGAGAAGCATTAGATGATATGTCTAGTCCAGTCCCCTTGTTTTACCTGGGAAATTGAGAAGCACAGTTGCTTAGTCAGTATCACCTAGTTCGTTGGGAGACCTGTGTTCTTCCAATTATGCTTTCTTTGTCCTCAGCTGGTGCTTTCTGCAATGGGGGATGGGTGTGAAAGAGGAAGAAGGCAAGAGGGAGGATGTATACAAATTACACTTATATTACTGATATGCTAGAATTTACTGTTTTGTCAGATATTTTACTTGCAATTTTAGGAGTACAGGATTAATGTCTGGGACCCAAACAAAACTTTTTTAAGAATGCTATATTCCTCCCAGCCCACATCCTAGAAACATCCTTGTTTCCTATGTACCATGGGTAGAAGTTCTGGCAGGCAGAAAAGGCTTTATGGTATCAGTTTCCAGTGACATTTCAGGCAGCTTGAGTGGTAAATTCCAGTTGCCTGAGATGAGGACAGAGTAATGAGTTGAGGCCTTAGGCTGAATTTCTTCCTGCTCCAAATGGAAGGAGAGTACTGCAAATAATTTAATTTCCTAGGAAATTTGGTGCTTTAGTGTGGAATTATTTTCCTCCTCCTATTCTCTTTTTCCCCTCTTTTGCTTATTAGAAAGTATTGATTCTGAAAAAGGGAAAGTGAGTTAATTAGATTTGGGGGTGGAGATTGATTAAATATAACCCAGTTAGAAATCCTCAGAGGGGTGATGTTTGTAAACAAGTGCATTTCACATCCAGAAACTTGTGATTCCCATTATTCCTGCTAATCAACTGACTGAAACTGAGCACATGCAAGATCTGTATCCACAACACTTAGGACTGCATTAGTTTTTATTTATTTAGTAGGATCCTTTTGATTTCCAGTTTATTTTTTTTCCTTATCATCATCTTCTTGAGAACCTGTTTAAAAGACACAGGAATGTTTTGAATGGAAGCTGTATTTTATGCTTTAAAGCAAAACCATGATAATATAAATTGCCAAAAGAGTCTTCTCTTTTTTGTTGTTGTTGTTATTCTTTCCTTCAGATTTCTCTGGACCGTAATTGAATTTAAAGGCTTAGTGAGGCCTCAGTTGAGATACGTAGTACTTAAATTACAAGTCAGTACTCCGACTTTTCAGTTTTCTTTTGTTTTTTCTTATTTCAGAGTCAGTCATTGGGCATTTGCCATGAACCAAATACTTAAATATCAGATATAGTCTGTCCTAAAGATGTTTACTATCTAGGTGGGGAAATTTTCTGTGCTTTGGTATATGCTCAGAGGTGAATCTCTTTTTGACAGTATGTATTAAAGACAATGACTGAGAATATAGTTTTTTGGTGTGTTTGTGCTATATGGTACAATCTCTGCCTTAAGCAGAATTTTGATTTTGATTTGAAAGATAGTGCTTAGTTCCTAAAAATTATTGAACAAAATTTGTTTTCACAGCTTTGGATTTGTCTGGAAGTAGAATCAGGCTGTCTCCCCTCCCATCCTTGTCATTAGATGAGATTGAGTGTCACACCTAGAAACTAGGGTTTAATAAAGAGTGGGGAACTTTGTTAATAATATGAAGAATCTGGAATTGAGGGAATATGTGTAAAACCACAGGGGAGAGCTATTGGATTTTAAATTCTTGCTTGAAGCAATTTTTGAGAATTTCTTGAAATAGGATGGGAAAAGTTGTACATGATTCATGGAACTATTTTTATGTAGAATTGAAAAATGTACCGAAGTTTGATCTGCAGTGGTGTTATAAATATATACAGCTAAATTTGAAAGAAGAATATTATTATTTTAAAATAATATTTAATCATTGATCTTTTAACTGCTATTTTCTGCCTTGGGTCTCTTTCTAGAGGAATTTCTGAAGACAGTCAAGTGCAGTGTGATTTATGAGGTAGTGAAGGCCAAGTACTTTGCAGTAATGTGGACCTTGTTACTTTGGGGAAATCAGTGGAGCATATTAGCCTCTCACACACTTCCTGCCTTAATGGTTATTCTAATTTGCTAGCTCCTGGAATGCAACACAGCAGAGATGGATTGGCTTGTAATAGAAAGGGATTTATTTAGTTAAAAGTGTATATTCTTCAGAAGAAAGGCAACTAACTTTCAACTGAGGTTCTCACTTACATGGGAAGGTACAGGGCAATCTCTGCTGGCCTTCTTTCCAGGCCTCTGGGTTCTAACAACTTTCTCCGGGGTGATTCCTTCCTGCGTCTCCAAAGGCCTGGGCTGAGGGGAGTGCTGAGATGAGGTATGCTGAGCTGCTTGGGCTGTGCTACCTTGAGCTTTCTCATTTAAGTTTCCAGCCAATTAAATCAAACATCATTCATTGCGTCAGGCACATCTCCTAGCCAACTGCAAATGTGATCAGGAACAGAAGAGGTTCACATGCCATTGGCTCCTGGCCACAGCAGCAGACCGAGGCACGTTCAGCTGGCCAAGTTGACACCTGAGCCTAACTACCACAGTGGTCTTAAGCTCAATCAATACTTGAGATTTAACCTCACTTAGTCTATGGGCAGTGTATGATTTTCATCTTTCCTTCTATCAGCCTTAAATATATGGCCAGATATATTATCAGTGGAGCTAGTTATACTTTCCTGCTTGGTTTTGGATATGCTTTAAGCCTTGTTCATTGGCAAGTTTTAAGGATGTAAAATATGTTGTGCTGTAGACCAAGTAATGATTTAAACCCTAACATGGCCTGGTCAGGGGAGGGGGACTTTGATAGATATACAAGCTCCATGGCATGGCTGTTTATTTTTTCTTCCTAAAAAATTTTCCATTGAGAGTCATTTCAGTTTTCTGTCCAGTATCCTGGAAAGCATTCTGGCACTGATCATGGCTTTCTTTTCACAGATTCTGTAACCATGGCACAGGTAGAGAAACGGGGAGGGTTGCTCCGGAAATCTTCAGCCTCGAAAAAACCACTGAAGGAAAAAGTAGTGTTGATGTATGATGAGATCTTCATGGTAAGGCCTGGAACCCTGTCATTTTGCACAGCTTGACTCCTTCTTTTCTTCTTTCTGTTTTTTTCTTTTTCCTATTTCACTTTATTTTTTTAGAACTTACAGTTTAACACCTGTTTTTTTTTTTAATTAGAGCACTTGTAGGTTTACAGAAAAATCATGCAGAAAGTTCAGAGTTTCCATACAGACATACCTTGTTTTGTTGCACTTCGCTTTATTACACTTTGCAGTTATTGTGTTTCATACTTACTGAGTTTTCTATGAATTGCAGATTTATGGCTACCCTGCCTTGAGCAAGTCTGTCGGTTCCATTTTCAAATAGCACGTGCTCACATTGTGTCTGTGTCACGTTTTGGTAATTCTTGCAGTATTTCAAACTTTTTCATTATTACTATATCTGTCATGGTGATCGGTGATTTTGATGTTATTACTGTAATTGTTTTTGGGAGTCCATATAAGACTGCAGACTTAATCAGTAAAAAATGTTGTGTGTGTTCTGACTGCTCCACAGACCTGCCATTCCCTGGTCTTTTTCCCTCTCCTCCGGCCTCCCAATTCCCTGAGACACAACGTATTGAAATTAGGTCACTTAACAACCCTACATCGGCCTCTAAGTGTTCATATGAAAAGAAAAGTCAGTTGATGTGGCAAACTTCATTGTTGTGTATTTTAAGAAATTGCTTCAACATCCTAACCTTCACCATTCATCCTAATCAATCAGCAGCAATAAGCATTGAGGCAAGACCCTTCACTAGCAAAAAGATTATGACTCACTGAAGGCTTAGAAGATGGTTAGCATTTTCTAGCAGTAAAGCATTTTTATATTCAGGTACGTACTTTGTTTTTTTTTAGGTGTAATGCTATGGTACACTTAATAGATTACAGTATAGTGTAAACATAATTTTTTATGCACTGGAAACCAAAAAATTCACGTGACTTGTTTTATTGCAATATTTGCTTTATTGTGGAGCTCTGGAACTGAACCTGTAATACCTCAGAAGTATGCCTATATATCCCCGTCCTCCTGTTTTCCCTGTTATTAATGTTTTGCATTAGTGTGGTACCTTTGTTACAATTGATGAAACAGTATTATAAT
>PVIY010021200.1:13005-42896 GCA_004026745.1 Myrmecophaga tridactyla
ATCCATCGAACCTAGGTCTCCTCCTTGGCAGGCGAGAATTCTACCACTGAACTATCATGGTTGGTTTGTTGTTTTAAACGTTTTTTAAAATTTTTATTCTTGTAACCTATATACAATCTAAAATTTCCTGTTTTAACCACTTTCAAGTGTACTATTCAGTACTGTTTTTCTTATCCCCAAATGAGAAATAACCTCGCCGCCACCTGCCACCTTCAGGTTCTTCAGAGTGAGAGAGAGAAAGCAAGGGCGAGAGTGAACTCTCTCATGGTAGGGATTATGATTATGTATTAATAAATATATATTGTCATTATATTATTCTTATAAGGTTGTCGCTAGGAACTGGGTAAAACAATGGAAAGGAAAGAAAAAGGCTGGGAAATTTCTTTTCTGAATATTTGCCTTCCTCATGATCTTGCTTAGGGATCCTGCTATCGCAGATGTCCCATGAAGTTCCATTTGGTCCTAGAATTCTGTGATTTATACTGTTCTAGTTTGCTAACTGCCGGTATGCAATATACCCAAAACGGAACGGCTTTTAAAAAGGGGAATTTATTAAGTTGCTAGTTTACAGTTCTAAAGTTGTGAAATTGTCCAAATTAAAACAAGTCTATAGAAATGTCCAATCTAAGGTATTCAGGGAAAAGTATCTTCGTTCAAGAAGGCCAATGACATTCAGAGTCATTGCTGAATGACAGCATTTGCTACCTTTCTCTCTAGGCCTCTTGCTTCATGAAGCTCCCAGGGAGGTGTTGTCTTTCTTCATCTCTAAAGGTGGCTGGCTGGTGGACTCTGTGATTCTCTTGTCCTTCTCTTGTGGTTCTGCGGCTCTCTCCTCATTCTCAAAAGGGACCTTTCTCCAGAATGTCTCCTCCTTTACAGGACTCCAGTAAACCAATCAAGACCCACATAGAATGGGTGGAGACATGTCTCCATCTATTCAAGTTTAATACTCACAATTAATTGAGTCACATCTCCTTGGAGATAACCCAATCAAGTTTCCAACCTATAGTGCCTAATAGGGATTAGAAGAAATGGTTACTCCCACAAGATTGATTAGGATTAAAACATGGCCTTTCTAGGTACACCAATCCATTCAAACTGACACATGCATATATATATATATATATAAAATTTATTTATTTTTTATTTGCTTAGTTTTTTTCAATTTTAAACCGCTTTTTTTTAATCTTATAATTTGACATATATACAAAGCAAAGAAAGAAAGAAATAGTAATTTTCAAAGCACCCTTCAATGAATAGTTACAGAACAGATCCCAGAGTTTGTCATGGTTATCTTACATATTTTACATCATTTTAGTTATTCAGCAGCCATATTTGTCTGTTAAATCGCATCCTCTCTGTCATACCACCTCCTTCTCCCTTAATCCTTCTCCCAATCTGTGGGATCCTTGGGGAATGCCTGTTCTGACTTCTTCATGTTGAGAAAGGGTGTCCTCATTGAAGAATAGGGGATGTAACTAATTGATAATCTTGGAGAAGCTGATGCCTCTGGGCTTCAGGATTTTGGAACCCTTTGGGAATTATGTGTTCCAGAAAGGTAAACCTAGTGCATGAAACCTTTATAGAAGCTCAGTTCAAACCCTAGGTGTTCTCAAAGAGTTAACAGGAGTGATGTTGATTGGGGTTTAGCAAACCATGTAATTAACACTAACTGAACCTTGTATAAGAGCAGCCTTCAGAAAAGTCTCTTGACTCCATTTGATCTCTCTTGGCCACTGATGCCTTATTTCATTACGCTTCTTTTCCCCATTTTGGTCAGGAAGGCGTTGTCAGTCCCATGGTGCTAGGGCCAGGCTCATCCCCAGGAGTCATGCCTATGTTGTCAGGGAAATTTGTGCCATTTTGGGCTTAGAGAGAGAAGGACCACATATGAGCAACAAAGAGACTTCCTGGAAGCAACTCTTAGGCCTCTGTTCTAGTTTGAAATCTGCTGGAATGCAATATACTAGAAATGGAATGGCTTTGAAAAGGGAAATTTTTTAAGTTGCACGTTTACAGTTCTAAGGCCATGAAAATGTCCATATTAAAGCAAGGCTATAAAAATGTCCAATCTAAGGCATCCAGGAAAAGATATCTTGGCTCAAGAAGGCTGATGATGTTTAGGGTTTTTCTCTCAGCTGGGAAGGCACATGGTGAGATCTGCTAGCTTTATCTTCAGTGGTTGCCGTGGGACTCTGTTCTGTTGCCTCTTTTGATTCTGGTGGCTCTTCTGGCTCTCAGGCTTTTTCCAAAATGATTTGCTCTTTTTTTTTTTTTTTAAATTTGCGTATGGGCAGGAGGCTCCAGGGATCGAACTCCAGACCTCCAGCACGGCAGGTCGGAGCTCTGCCTGCTGAGCCATGGCAGCCGCCCTGTTTTGCTCTTAAAGGGCTCCAGTAAGCAACCCATCTTGAATGAGTGGAGATGCATCTCCATGGAAACCATCTAATCAAAAATTACTACCCACAATTGGGTGGGTTGTATCTCCATGGAAACAATAAAAAAGATTCCATCCAGCAATATTGAATGAAAATTAAAGGACATAGCTTTTCTGGGGTAAACAATGGCTTCAAACTGGCACATTCCACCCTTTGGACCCCCAAAATACATGTTCTTACACATTCATTCCATAACAATATCAGAAAGCTTAAACCATTTCAGTAACAATATAAGATCAGAAACAGTACAAAATCTCATGAAAGTCAGCTACAGGCATGATCTGTCCTCTGGCTCTGGACCTGTAAAGCTCAGACAAGTTATTTGCTGCCAACATACAAAGGAGGGACAGTTTTAGGATACATATTCCCATTTCCATAGGGAGAAATTGGAAGGAACACAGGGGTCACTGGACTCTAACAATTCTGGAGACCTGCAGGGCAAACGCCGTTAGATTTCAAAATCTGAGTCATTTATCCTCCAGGCCTTGGAAAGCAGCAGTCACACCCTTTCCAAGGGCCTACGCAACAGCCCACCTTTCTCTGAGTGCAACCTTGGGGGACATTGAGGAGACCACCTTTTTCTCAGCTCCACCCTCTCCAAGCATTGGGGCTGCGCCTGGGCTCTCTGCCATCTCTGGGACACACACTCAACCCCTCAAAGCAATGGAGTGTCAGCTAGGCTCTCCCCAATTCCCAAGGAATGTGCCCCACCCTCTCCAGGGCCTGAGGTGGCACAACTCTTCCACAGCAATAAGATGGACGGCTCACCCTCTGCCTTCAGGGCAAACTCACTCTCTACAAGTGCTTGGGTGAGTCCACTCTCCTGTTCTGAGGTTGACTTCAGACCTTAGCTTCTATGGTTCTTTCTTTGAAGTTATTTTTCCTCCAGTGTGTCCCTTTTCTGCTCCTCTTAGTCCAGATTGGCAGTGGTTCCATTTATACAGATCCCACAGTACTGTTGTTGGCTTTCTGTGTAGTAGGCAAGGATCATGCCCATCAGACAAAAGGAGTTTCCACAAATCTTTCCTGGATAACTCCATCTCCAATCCTGGCTTTTTCTGAAATGGCTGACTGGTTTCACGTTTGGTTAAAGCATCATGTGGGGCACTATTCCCTGGGGTCCCCCTTTCTGGGAGCCCAGAATTTTCTAGACCATCGATTTTTGGTTTCTTTGTATCCAGGAATTCAATTCTCACCTCATCTCTTTCCCTGTCACATTTTGCTATGAGCTGAAAGGAGAAACCAGGCTGCACTTTCTACATTTAATTTGGAAATCTCTTCTGCTAAATATCCAAGTTTGTGGCTTTTAAACTCTGCCTTTCCGCCAAGATCACTAGTCAGTTTTTAAAAAATTTTTAAATTAATTTTTAAATTAAAAAAAATTGCAAGAAAGAAACACAAACATTCTTAATATATGATCATTCCGTTCTATATATATAATCAGTAATTCACAACATCATCACATAGCTGCACATTCACCATCACGATCATTTCCCAGAACATCTGCCTCAATTCAGAAAAAGAAACAAAAAGACAACAGAAAAATAAAAACAGAAAAAAAAATTATACATACCATACCTCCTACCCCTCCCTTTCATTGATCACTAGTATTTCAAACTAAACTCACTTCAACATTTGTTCCCCCTATTATTTATTTTTATTCTGTATGTTCTACTCGTCTGTTGACAATGTAGATAAAAGGAGCGTCAGACACAAGGTTTTCACAATCACGCAGTCACATTGTGAAAGTTATGTTGTTATACAATCATCATCAAGAAACATGGCTACTGGGACACAGCTCTACATTTTCAGGCAGTTCCCTCCAGCCTCTCCATTACATCTTGGATAACAAGGTGATATCTACTTAATGTAAGAATAACCTCCAGGATAACCTGTCGACTCTGTTTGGAATCTCTCAGCCATTGACACTTTGTCTCATTTCACTCTTCCCTCTTTTGGTTGAGAAGGTTTTCTCAATCCCTTGATGGTGAGTCTCAACTCATTCAAGGATTTCTGTCCTACATTGCCAGGTAGATCCACACCCCTGGGAGTCATGTCCCACGTAGACAGGGGGATGGTGGTGAGTTTGCTTGTTGTGTTGGCTGGAGAGAGAGGTCACATCTGAGCAACAAAAGAGGTTCTCTTGGGGGTGACTCTTAGGCCTAATTTTAAGTAGGCTTGACCTATCCTTTGTGGGTTTAAGTTTCATATGAACAAACCCCAGGACTGGGGGCTCAGGCTGTAGCTTTGGTTGTCCACACTGCTTGTGAGAATATGAAGAATTCAACTTGGGGAAGTTGAATTTTCCCCTGTTCTCACCATTCCCAGAAGGGGACTTTGCAAATACTTTTTTTTTTTTCGTAACTTTTGATCATTCTGTTCTACATATATAATCAGTAATTCACAATATCATCACATAGTTGCATATTCATCATCATGATCATTTCTTGGAACATTTGCATCTATTCAGAAGAAGAAATAAAGGAAAACAGAAAAAAATTCATACATAACATACCCCTCCCCCCCACCAATCAACAGCATTTCATTCTAAATTTTTTTTTAACATTTGTTCCCCCTATTATTCATCTTTATTCCATATGTTTTACTCGTCTGTTGATAAGATAGCTAAAAGGAGCAACAGACAAAGTTTTCACAATCACAGTCACATTGTGAAAGCGGTATCATTATACAATCATCTTCAAGAAACATGGCTACTGGAACACAGCTTCACATTTTCAGGCAGTTCCCTCTAGCCTCTCCATTACATCTTTTTTTTTTTTTTAAGTGTGTTAATTTTTAATGTGTTTAAAATTTTACAGAACTGGAAATTCACATAAGCTATACTTGGAATCTCTGCTGACCAGGATATTGTATTCCCCAAAGGGTTTGGATAAATAGGAGGTTTTTTTTTTCAATTTATTTATTAATTAAAAAAATTAACAACAAATGAAATAAAACATTAACATGTGATCATTCCGTTCTACATATATAATCAGTAATTCACAATATCATCACTTAGTTGCATATTCATCATTTCTTAGAACATTTGTATCAATTCAGAAAAAGAAATAAAAAGACAACAGAAAAAGAAATAAAACGAAAACAGAAAAAAAAAGATTATACATACCATACCCTTTGCCCGTTGCTTTCATTGATTACTAGCATTTCAAACTAAATTTATTTTAACATTTGTTCCCCCTATTATTTATTTTTATTCCATATGTTCTACTCGTCTGTTGACAAGGTAGATAAAAGGAGCATCAGACACAAGGTTTTCACAATCACACAGTCACATTGTGAAAGCTATATCATTATTCAATCATCTTCAAGAAACATGGCTACTAGAACACAGCTCCACATTTTCAGGCAGCTCCCTCCAGCCTCTCCATTACATCTTGAATAACAAGATGATATCTACGTAATGGGTAAGATTAACCTCCAGGATAACCTCTCGACTCTGTTTGGAATCTCTCAGCCATTGACACTTTATTTTGTCTCATTTCACTCTTCCCCCTGTTGATTGAAAAGGTTTTCTCAATCCCCTGATGCTGAGTCTCAGCTCATTCTAGGGTTTTTCTCAGTCCCTTAATGCTGAGTCTCAGCTTATTCTAGGATTTCTGTCTCATGTTACCAGGAAGGTCCACACCCCTGGGAGTCATGTCCCACATAGATAGGGGGAGGGTGGTGAGTTTGCTTGTTGTGTTGGCTGGAGAGAGAGGCCACATCTGAGCAACAAAAGAGGCTCTCTTGGGGCTGACTCTTAGGCCTAATTTTAAGTAGACTTGACCTATCCTTTGTGGGGTTAAGTTTCATATGAACAAACCCCAAGATTGGAGGCTCAGCCTGTAGCTTTGACTGTCCATGCTGCTTGTGAGAATATCAAGAATTCAACTTGAGGAAGTTGAATTTTCCCCCTTTCTCACCATTCCCCAAAGGAGACTTTGCAAATGCTTTTTTATTCGCTGTTCTAATCACTCTGGGATTTATCGGGGCATCACTCTGGACAAACCAAAAAAATCTCATGTCCTACTCAAGCTTCCATGTACTTATGGTGTTTAATTAAGCTGTCTACATAAGTTATATTAGGAAATGCACTAGTCAAAATAGAAATTTTGTATCAAATAAACGTTTTTTGCTTTAGTCTCACACATAAGTTAAAATTTTAAAATATTAATTACCATCTATTTTCAGCACCCTGCAGTAATGACATTCCTTTGTTCTTCCTCATGCAAAAACATTTTTTAAATTTGTACATTTAGTCACCATCATTATATAATCTAGGCTTTCCTAGATTGTACCATCTCAGTCTTTATCATCTTTTTCTTTCTGATTTCATTTGTGCCCCCAGTCCTCCTCCGTCTATCATTCTCACATTCAGCTTCATTCAGTGTTTTAACATAATTGTATTACAGTTAGGTAGTATTGTGCTATCCATTTCTGAGTTTTTACAACCAGTCCTGTTGCACAATCTGTACCCCTTCAGCTCCAGTAACCCAATATCTTACCCTATTTCTATCTCCTGATGGTCTCTTTGATCAATGAAATTCTCCAAGTTTATTCAGTAATGTCAGTTCATTATCAGTGAGACCATACAGTATTTGTCCTTTTGTTTCTGGCTTATCTGACTCAGCTTAATGTTCTTAAGTTCCATCCATGTTGTTACATACTTCATAACTTTATTCTGTCTTACGGCTGCATAATATTCCATCATATGTATATACCACAGTTTGTTTAGCCACTCATCTATTGATGGACCTTTTGGCTGTTCTCATCTCTTCACAATTGTAAATAATGCTGCTCTAAACATTGGTGTGCAAGTGTTCGTTTGTGTCTGTGCCCTCATGTCCTCTTAGTAGATACCTCACAATTGTATTGCCGGGTCATATGGCAATTCTGTATTTAGCTTCCTGAGGAACCGCCAGACTGCCTTCCACAGCAGTTGTAACATTTGATGTTCCCACCAGTAATGGATAAGTGTGCCTCTTTCTCCGCATCCTCTCCAGCACTTGTCATTTTCTGCTTTATTGATACTGGCCATTCTGAGATGATGTTTCATTGTGGTTTTTATTTGCATTTCCCTAATAGCCAGGGAAGTTGAGCATCTTTTCATGTACCTTTTGGCCATTTGTATTTCTTCTTCTGAGAATTATCTGTTCAAGTTTTTTGCCCATTTTGTAATTGGGTTGTCTGTCTTTTTGTTGTTGAGTTGAACAATCTCTTTAAATATTCTGGATACTAGACCTTTATCTGATATATCATTTCTGAATATTGTCTCCCATTGTGTAGGCTGTCTTTTTACTTTCTTGACGAAGTTCTTTGATGCACAAAGGTGTTTAATTTTGAGGAGTTCCCATGCATTTATTTCTTCCTTCAGTGCTCTTGCTTCGGGTGTAAGGTCTATAAAACCGCCTCTAAGTATAAGATTTATAAGATATTTCCCTATATTTTCTTCTCACATTTTTATGATCTTAGATCTAATGTTTAGGTCTTTGATCCATTTTGAGTTAACTTTTGTATAGAGTGTGAGATATGGGTCCTTTTTCATTCTTTTGCATATGGATGTCCAGTACTCTAGGCACCATTTATTGAAGAGACTATTCTGTCCCAGGTGAGTTGGCTTGACTGCCTTATCAAAGATCAGTTGCCCATAGATGAGAGGGTCTATATCTGAACACTGTATTCAATTCTATTGGTCAGTATATCTATCTTTATGCCAGTACCATGCTGTTTTGACCACTGTAGCTTCATAATACACCTTAAAGTGAGGTAGTGTGAGACCTCCGACTTCATGTTTTTTTTCTCAGGATACTTTTAGCTATTTGGGGCACCCTGCCCTTCCAGATAAATTTGGTTATTGGTTTTTCTATTTCTGTAAAGTAAGTTTTTGGGATTTTAATTGGTATTGCATTGAATGTGTAAATCAATTTAGGTAGAATTGACATCTTAACCATATTTAGTCTTCCATTCCGTGAACACGATATGTCCTTCCATTTATTTAGGTCTTCTGTGATTTCTTTGAACAATTTCTTGTAGTTTTCTTTGTATAGGTCTTTTGTATCTTTAGTTAAATTTATTCCGAAATATTTTATTCTTTTAGTTGCAATTGTAAATAGATTTTTTTTCTTGGTTTCCCCCTCAGATTTTTCATTACTAGTGTATAGAAACACTACAGATTTTTGAGTGTTGATCTTGTAACCTGCCACTTTGTTGTACTCATTTATTAGTTCTGGTAGTTTTGCTGTGGCTTTTTTGGGGGTTTAGACATATATTATCATATCATTTGCAAACAGTGAGAATTTTACTTCTCCCTTTCCAATTTTGATGCCTTATATTTCTTTTTTCTTGTCTAATTGCTCTGACCAGAACTTCCAACACAATGTTGAATAAAGTGGTGATAGTGAACATCCTTATCTTGTTCCTGATCTTAGGGGGAAAGTTTTCTGTTTTTCCCCATTGAGGATGATGCCAGCTGTGGGTTTTTCATATATTCTCTTTATCATTTTGAGGAAGTTCCCCCCTATTCCTATCCTTTGAAGTGTTTTCAACAGGAAAGGATGTTGAATTTTGTCAAATGCCTTTTCTGCATCAATCGAGATGATCATGTGGTTTTTCTGCTTTGATTTGTTGATATGGGGTATTACATTATTTGATGTCCTTATGTTGAACCATCCTTGCATACCTGGGTTGAATCCTACTTGGTTACAGTGTATAATTCTTTTAATACACTGCTGTATTTGACTTGCTAGAATTTTGTTGAGGATTTTTGCATATATATTCATTAGAGAGATTGGTCTGAAGTTTTCTTTTTTTGTAATATCTTTGTCTGGCTTTTGTATGAGGGTGATGTTGGCTTTGTAGAATGAGTTAGGTAGTTTTCCCTCCTCTTCAATTTTTTGCAGCGTTTGAGCAGGATTGGTACTAATTCTTTCTTGAATGTTTGGTAGAATTCACATGTGACGCCATCTGGTCCTTTTCTTTTTGGGGAGCTTCTTAACGAGTGATTCAATTTCTTAATGTGTGATTGGTTTTTTGAGGTCATCTGTTTCTTCTTAAGTCAGTGTTGGTTACTCATGCCTTTCTAGAAAGTTGTCCATTTCATCTACATTGTTGAATTTATTCGCCTAAAGTTGTTGATAGTATCCTGTCATTACTTCCTTTATTTCTGTGGGGTCAGTGGTTATGTCTCCTGTTCCATTTCTGATTTTATTTATTTGCATCCTCTCTCTTCTTCTTTTTGTCAACCTCGCTAAGGATCCATCAATCTTACTGATTTTCTCATAGAAACAACTTCTGGTTTTGTTGATTTTCTCGATTGTTTTCATGTTCTCAATTTCATTTATTTCTGCTCTAATCTTCATTATTTCTTTCCTTTGCTTACTTTGGGGTTAGTTTGCTGTTCTTTCAAAGTGTACAGTTAATTTCTTGATATTTGCCCTTTCTTCTTTTTTAATATAGGCACTTAGGGCAATAAATTTCCCTCTTAGCATTTGCTGCATCCCATAAATTTTGATACGTTGTCTTTTCATTTTCATTTGCCTTGAGATATTTACTGATTTCTCTTGTAATTTCTTCCTTGACTCACTGTTTGTTTAAGAGTGTGTTGTTGACCCTCCATATATTTGTGAATTTTCTGGCCCTCTGCCAATTATTGATTTCCAGCTTCATTCCTTTATGATCTGAGAAAGTATTTTATATGATTTCAGTCTTTTTTAAATTTATTGAGACTTGCTTTGTGACCCAACATATGGTCTATCCTTGAGAATGATCCATGAGCACTTGAGAAAATGGTATATCCTGCTGTTGTGGGGTGTAATGTTCTATAAATGTCTGTTAAGTCTAGCTCATTTATTGTATTATTCAAATTCTCTGTTTCTTTATTGATCCTCTGTCTAAATGTTCTGTCCTTTGGCCTACTGATGTGGGTGTCTATAAAGTTTGATCCAGTATCAGAGGCTCCCCTGATGGTAAAGTTTAATAGTTTCATATTTTTCTCCCATCCGTCAAGGGACTTTGCCAATACTTTTTGATTTCCTGGTTAATATACTCTAGGATGTATCCAGGCATTACATTAAGCTGTACACAATTAAAGGAACCCTTTCTTATTCTGGGCTCCCTGTGTTTCAGTTGTTCAAATGAGGTATACAGATAGCTTGAGTTAGGTTATGTCACATTGGGCAGGTTCTGTTTAAATGTACTTTTGCTTGTTTTAAAAATTTTTTGTTGAGGATGAATTTTTGATTTGTAGTTTACTGCAAACCCCATCATGTGTAGAGACATTTAGGGCTCCATTATTTCAGTATTCTTTGCCAAGATCCAGGGAGCTATTGGCCCCAGGCCCCTTCAGTCTTGGTCAGGGGTGGTCAACAGGGCTTTTGGAGAGGCTTCTCTCCCTCTTGGGGGTTAGTACACTCTTGGGCCCACTGTTCTGCCTTACTGCTTCGTTAACAGGGCTCTTGAAGCTCTCTCCATCTTTGTGGCTCCTTTGGTCTTTGTGAACACACCCACTTCCAGTGCTCCAACTCTTCACATCCATGACAGGTTCCCAGTGACTTTTGCCTTGAGTGGCCCTCAGGTGACTGGTTACTGTTCATAGCCAAAGCTATGAACCATGCCTTATTCCAGTGTCTCCTTGCTTTCTCCCCCTCTGTAAATTCCATTTCCTTTGGAGTTTTTCCCCCCTTCTCTAGGGAGTAGTAAGGGGCTCCACTGCGAGTCTGTCCCTCCAGACTTTAATAAGAAGGGAGCTCATTGGGCTTGGATGCCTCTTCCTTTTAGTCTTTTTAAGGTTTCAAAGTTTGGAGGTTTAGCTTACAATGGGTCATTTAAAATATCTGCCTCCGTCTCTTTTCACTGGGGTCCAATGTCTCCTCCGCAGCTGAATAGTATCCTTGAGACAGAATTCCTGGTTGGCAGTTTTTCTCTCTCAGAATCTTTTTTTAATTTTTTTATTTATTAATTAAAAAATTAACAACAAACAAAAACATTAACATATCTTTCCATTCTACATATATAATCAGTAATTCTTAATATCATCACATAGTTGCATATTCATCATTTCTTAGAACATTTGCATCGATTTAGAAAAAGAAATAAAAAGACAACAGAAAAAGCCTTTCAGAATCTTAAATATATCATACCACTACCTTCTTACCTCCATGGTTTGTGCTGATAAATTAACATATAGTCATATCACCCTTCTTTTGTGTGTGCTGGATTGCTTTTCTCTTGGTGCTTTCAGAATTTTCTTTGTCTTTGACATTTGATAATCTGATTAATAAGTATCTTGGAGTAGGTCTTTGTGGATCTATTCTGTTTGGGGTATGATGCGCTTCTTGGATCTGTAATTTTATGTCTTTCATGAGAGATGGGAAATTTTAAGCAATTATTTCCTCTGTTATTATTTCTGCCCCCTTTCTCTTCATTTTTCCTGCTGAGACACCCATAACACATATATTCACGTGCTTCATGTTGTCATTTATTTCCCTGAGACCCTGCTCTTATTTTTCCATTCTTTTTCCTTTCTGTTCTTTTGTGTTTAGTTCACTAATCCTTTCTTCTACCTCTTCAGACCTGCTGTTATAAGTCTCCATTGTGTTTTTCATTTCCTCTGTTTTGCCTTTCATTCCATAAATTCTGCCATTTCTTTCTTTTTCTTTTTTTTTCCATGAGCAGGCTCCGGGAATCGAACCCGGGTCTCTGGTATGGCAGGTAAACAAATTCTGTCACTGAGCCACCATTGCACTGCCCTGCCATTTGTTTCTTTTTTTATGCTTTTGGGTTCTTCTTTATGGTTGCACAGTGTCTTTTTCATATTTTTCATCTCTTTTGCGATATCTTCCCTCAATTTGTTGATTTGACTTTTGATATGATTTACCATGTCTCCTTGAATGTTTTTAATTAGTTGTTTCAACTTTTGTATGCCATCTGTAGTGTAAGTTTGTTTCTTTGGGCCATATCTTAGCTTTTCCTCATATGACTTGTAATTTTTTATTGTTGTCTTGGCATCTGTTTTTCTTGATTGGTTTATTCTGGAGGTCATTTTTGCTTTTTCACCTAGGTTTTCTTCTTCATTGGCTTCATTTTTAAATTTGTTTTTGACATTCAGTTCAACGTATTCTAGACCGCTAGCATAGTTCTATTTAACTGATCAGAATTTTTAAGCTATTTTGTTTTTCTTTTTGCCCTGGCTAAATGGAACCTTTTAAAAAATTTTTCCTTATGATGGTTTCCCCAGATATCATTGACCCCAGTAAGATTTTCCCAGATGAGAGAGGGCCAGGTCTCAGGAGGATGCTGTAATCAGTGTCAGGTTTTCCTGGGTAATAGACCTAGCAGGTTGTTAGAAATTCCTGTGAAGCCTCTAGACTCTGTGCTTTTCCTATCCTTCCCAGCAGGTAGTGCTTGTCAGCCTGCAGCTCCCCACTGGTGTAAAGTCGTGCAGTGCCTTTAATTCTGAGCAGAATCTGTAGCTTGCAGGTGTGTATTGTTGTGACAGAGGCTGAAGTAGATGACCGGCTTAGAGCTTAGTTCCTGGGATCTGGATTCTCTGATTGAGGGCCAGCTCTTCGGGAAGATAAACCCTTTAGGAAATCATGTCCTTCACTGGACTTGTTACTTTGTCTGTCAGAGCTATGTTCACTCTGCCCCTTGCCTGTATTAGGGCTGATGATTGAAATTGCCTGAGGCTTCCTTCAATGTGCTACTTAGAATAGTTTAAGAAAAAAAGAAAAATCTGTTTAGAGCCTGTCCCCAACTTCCAAGGTTTGCCAGTTAAGAGCCTGAATTGGTACTTGGCTCTGTGTGCCTTGGGGCACGCTCTTTTCCAGTGTTCTGAGCTTGGTTGATTTCAGAAGTCTTGGCTTTATTTATTTTCTTTTCATCATTCCTGCCTCATTTCTGTAGGGAGAAACCTCAGGATTCCTTACTTGCTTCCTCTTGGTTTGTTTGTGCTTGGAGCTTGTTTTCATTAGCTCGAATTAGTTCATTAAAACTGCAATTGGGACTTCCAGGAAGATGGTAGAACAGGCTATGCTGAGTTCACAACTGCTCTAAGGAATAACTAGAGAAGTGACAGAAAAATGACTGGCACAGCAGTTCCAGGGTACAAGTGACCTGAGAGGGTCTTCTATACAATATAGGGATATACTGGATGAAGAAGCTGAGGAATTGGGATAGAGAACAGGGTGAGTGGGTTCCATTGGTACTCCACCAGGAACTGTTTCCTGGTCACACCCAGGAAAATGCCTGCCCTTGCAGGTAGCTTGGGATGGCAGCCCCCTCACAGTCAGGAGCTCCCTTGCGGAGCTTGGCAGCCAGTAAACTTCCTTTCCCTGCTCAAAGAAACCATCCAGCTAGTGCCCAGAGCCATTTGCTCCCCTTTCCATATGTATTAGTTAGGGTTCTCTAGAGAAACAGAATCAACAGGAAACACTCGCAAATATAAAATTTATAAAAGTGTCTCACGTAACGTGGGAATGCAGAGTCCAAAACCCGCAGGGCATACTGTGAAGCTGACGACTCTGATGGAGGGTCTGGACGAACTCCACAGGAGAGGCTCACTGGCTAAAGCAGATAAAAGAGTCTGTCTCTTCTGAATCCTCCTTAAAAGGCTTCCAGTGATTAGATTAAGCATCACTCATTGCAGAGGACACTCCCCTTGACTGATTACAAATGGAATCAGCTGTGGATGCAGCTGACGTGGTCATGATTTGATTCTATGAAATGTCCTCATTACAACAAACAGGCCAGTACTTGCCCAAACAGACAAACAGGTACCACCACTTGGCCAAGTTGACACATGAACCTCTCCATGACACTATATGAGGCCTGGAGCCCTCAGGAGTACATGGACAAGGAATCCAGGATGAGGAAGCAAGCCATGCTGAGTCTCATGCCCCCATGTTCCCATGCCTCAGCATGCCGCACCATGTGCCCATGCGCACGACTGCTGGTGCACGTTGTGCCCCACCCTACCTTGCCTTCCTTCTTCTCATGCCCCTGAGTAACTGTGCCCTGCGCACCTTTTACTACACTGTGTCCCCCTGTGCCCCAGGCCCCATGTACCTGCACTCTGCCCCTGTGCCCCTGTGTATGCCCTGCCACCAAACTGCTTCGTCACCTTGCCCTATATTGTGTACCTGTCCCGTGCCCCCAGCGCCATGCCTTGTGACCCTACGCCGTTCCCTGTCCTCATGCCCCACAATAAGCACTCCTATGGCCCAGCACCCCCGTGCCCTGCACCACATGCCATACCTTACACCACACCCAGAGCCTCACCTTGTGCCCACCACAAGGGGCTGTTCTCCGTGACCTCTGCGGTGCACTATGCCCCATGCCATGCCTTCTTGGCAGGCATTTTCAAATTAGCTGTAGACAAGGGTGGCTGACAGCAAATTCAACAGTCCAAGGTCATTCTAAAAGTTGCATGGGGTCCACCAGTTCTGTTGAGCACACAGGTGGAATCTCTGCTGAGGTGTACACTGCCCATCCCCCAGCCCAGGGGTTGGTGTCTTTCAGTGCACGCCAAACCAATGAACCTGGGTGGGATTGCACCTGGTCTCCATCTAGCTCAGCTGGCTTCCATAGTCAGGGATAGGTGGGCCTGCCAGGAAGAGGAGGCTCAATAGTGCCATCTGCTGGGAAGAAATGGAAACTGCAATCTGGCATACTGCCTGACTATCTAGATCCTCAAGTAGAGTTGCATTTCCAGCATGAGGTCTGGGCCTTGGTTTGGCAGGGAATTACTGACAAACCACGTGCAAACGAGACCTTTAATGCAAACCCAAGCAAATATAAAACCTCAAAGGCAACAGAAAATCAGAAAGCATATGATGATGCAGCAGATATGTCCCAGACAAATGATCGAATTAAAACCCTGGTGGAGACACAGACTTTGGAACAACTAATCAAAGATGTACATACAACTCTCCTCCATAAATCCAGTGGGTTGGCTAATGTCATAAAGATATCAAGAAGCCACTAGAATAGCATAAAGAAGAATTTGAAAGAATAAGTAGAAAAATAGCTTATATGACAGATGAAAGATAAGGTAGTACAAATTAAAAATATAATAGAGGCACACAGCAGCAGATTTGAAAAGGCAAACGAAAGAATAAGCAAATTGAAGGACAGGACAATTGAATTTGAACCCACAAAAGAACAAATGGCAAAAAAAGATGGAAAATTTTTAATTGGATCTCAGGGAAATAATGGACAACATAAAGCATACAAATATAAGAATCATCAGTGTCCCAGAAGCAAAAGAGAAACATAAGGGGCTAGGGAGATTGGTTGAGGAGATAAAGGGGGAAAACGTCCCAATCTTTCTAGAAAACATAAATGTGCAAATCAAAGATGCCCAACGAACCCCAAATAGAATAAATCCAAATAGGCCTATTTCAAGACACCTAATAACCAGACTTTCAAATGTTGAAGAGAAGTAGACAGTCCTGAAAGTGGCAAGAGAAAAGTGACTCACCACCTATAGGAGAAACTATATAAAGACCCAGTTCAGACTGCTCAACAGTTGCCATGGAGGCAAGAAGGCAGTCGCGTGATACATTTAAGATCCTGAAAGAGAAAGACTTCCAGCCAAGATTTCTTTACCCAGCTAAGTTCTTGCAGAGTGAGGGAGAGATTAAAATTTTCACAGACAGGCAAAGGCTGAGAGAATTTGTCAACAAGAGTCCAGCCCTGTGAGAAATACTGAAGGGATTATTGGTGTGAGCCAGGACTGGTCTGTTCCATTGATGGTGCTGTGACTTGGGTTTCTCAGCAGGCTCAGATGGTGCTTGTAAGGGAGCTACACACTTTGCCTTCTTGCAGCTGGAAGCTCCACAGGTCTGTCCTTGGTTAGAAGGGGACTGTGCTGGTTTGAAAAGAGTATGTACCCTAGAAAAGCCATGTTTTAATCCTGATGCATCTATTGGAGGCAGCTGTTTCTTTTAATCCCTATTCAGTACTGTAGGTTGGAGATTTGGTTAGATTATCTTCTCAGAGATGTGACTCACCTAATTGTGAGTATTAACCTTTGATTAGGGGGAGATATGACTCCACCCATTCCAGGTGGGTCTTGATTAGTTTACTGGAATCCTTTAAAAGAGGAAACATTTTGAAGAAAGCATGAGAGATCCATGAGAATCTCAAGAACCCACACAGCCAGAGACCTTTGGAGATGAAGTAGGAAAACGCCCCTGGGAGAGCTTCACGAAATAAGAAGCGTGGAGAGAAACCAAGCAGACATTGCCATGTTCGCCATATGCCTTTCCAGTTGAGAGAGAAACCCTGAACTTCATCAGCCTTTCTTGAGTAAAGGTAATCTTTTGTTGGTGCCTTAATTTGGACATTTTTATAGACTTGCTTTCATTAGGACATTTTCACAGGCTTAGAACTGTAAAGTTGCAACTTAATAAATTCTCCTTTTTAAAAGCCATTCTGTTTCTGGTATATTGTATTCTGGCAGTTAGCAAACTAGAGCAGGGACTAAGGAAATTCCCAGGAAGGAGTGCATGTTCAAGACTAGAAGAATGCTTGCCTGGTGTTCTAGTTTGCTAGCTGCTGGAATGCAATATACCAGGACGGAATGGCTTTTTAAAAGGGGAATTTAATGAGTTTCTATTTTACAGTTCTAAGGCCCAGAAAATGTCCCAATTACAAGAAGTCTATAGAAATGTCAAATCAGAGGCATCCAGGGGAAGACACCTTGGTTCAAGAAGGCTGATGAAGTTCAGGGTTTCTCGCTCAAGTGAGAAGGCACATGGTGAACACAGTCACAGTTTCTCTTTCATCTGGAAAGGCACATGGTGAATACGGTCAGGGTTCTTCTCTCATCTGGAAGGGCACATGGTGGACACGGTATCATTGGCTAGCTTCTTCTCCTGGCTTTCTGTTTCATGAAGCTCCTCGGGAGACATTTTCCTTCTTCATCTCCAGAGGTCGCTGGCTGGTGAATTCCACTTCTCGTGGCTATGTTGTTCTGCTCTGCTCTCTCTGAATCTCCTCCTTTCTCCACAATGTTTCCTCTTTTACAGGACTCCAGAAACTTATCAAGACCCACCGAAATGGGTGGAGACATGTCGTCACCTAATCCAGCTTAGCAACCACTCTTGACTAAATCACATCATCCAGGGAGATGATCTGATTACAGTTTCAAACATGCAGTGTTGAACAGGGACTATTCTACCTTATGAAATGATATTTTGATCAAAACATGGCTTTTCTAGGGCACATACATCCCTTCAAACCAGCACACCTGGAGACCAGTAGATTATTAAGGAGACTGTACACTGAATATCGAGGGAAAGGTGAGAAAATACCTAGAAAAGGACAGAACAGAAGAGATCTTGTGAAACCGCTGAATCAAGTTGAAAAAATAGATATATTAGTAGTGAAGGTCAGAAAACTGGTTGTATTAGTTTGGGTTCTCTAGAGAAACAGAATCAACAGGAAACATTCGCAAATATAAAATTTATAAAAGTGTCTCACATAACTGGGAATGCAGAGTCCAAAATCTGCAGGGCATGCTATGAAGTTGACAATTCCAGTGGAGGGTCTGGGCGAACTCCACAGGAGAGGCTTGCCGGCTGAAGCAGGAAGAGAGCCTGTCTCCTCTGAATCCTCCTTAAAAAGATTCCAGTGATTAGATTAAGCATCACTCATTGCAGAAGACACTCCCCTTGGTTGATTACAAATGGAATCAGCTGTGGATACAGCTGACATGATCATGATTTAATTCTATGAAATGTTCTCATTGCAACAGACAGGCCAGCACTTGCCCAAACAGACAAACAGGTACCACCACTTGGCCAAGTTGACACATGAACCTGACCATGACAGTCCACCCCTTGTCAACTTGGCAGCTATACATACCACCTTTAGCCATACCTAATTTCTAAATAAAAAACAATAAAGCACACATTTTTTTCTTTCACCTAACAATGCTCAGCTGTCTTGCACATAACTGGGAACACATTAAATCTCTCCAGAGTAGGGTGCAAATCCGTGGGTAATATTCATTCTTAAACTTGATATTTTATTACTTTAATAGTATAACATGAACAAAACAGCATTATAGTCCTCGCTTCTGTGACTGATCACATGGTCGTAGTTCATATTTATCATTACCTTCTTCCACTACCCATTCCATGTTCCCTTTACTGTCAGCAAGTATTTCAACTGGCTGTGGTTCTTTGCCTGGTGGGATGACCCAGACCTTTATTCCTGAAGTTTCAGAGCCATTGATAGCCCTGCCTGAATTGGGTTGTTACAGTTTTCCATTGATTTTAATCACAGGGCATGTTAGAACTAAAAGATGCCCCAGGGGATCTCCTATATTCCACGAAAACTCTTCTTTACTTCCATAAGCCTCCACTCTGACTGGTGGGCCAGAGTGACGTTTTGGGCCCCCTGGAATTAATGTTGCTTCTGAATCTGTGTCTAATAACCCCTGAAATATCTGATCATTTCCTTTTCCCCAGTGCACAGTTACCCTGGTAAAAGGCCGTTATTTTCCTTGGGGAAGGCTTGGAGGAAGATTAACAGTATAAATTTGTGGCAGTGTAACAGGGTTCTCCCCCAAAGGGACCTGGCGTCCCCTTCATTCAAGGGGCTCTGGGTCTGTAAACTGTCTCAAGTCTGGAAATTGATTAAGAGGCCATGACTCTGTGTTTTTGTAATTCAGGTTAGACTTCTGTTCACTTGACCTAGAACTGTTTTGTTTATACAGCTTGAACAAGAATTTAGTTGACTGTCCTTCTTTTGTATTTCTAGGTACCCCATGGTTTACTAGCCAATACCACAAATCTCTGTGAGTCGTATAATTTTGACTCCTGCTTTGAGTTTGCTGTCTATTATAATAGCCGTGTCCACCCTGTCTTTGGCAATAAAGTGCTGCCAGCTGGCTTCTGCCAACTCAGGATCTGGTCATCCCCATTGTGTTTAAGGAATCCAGCTCAGTGACAGTAGTTCCTACAGTAATATCTGACCTACAGAGAAGTGCAACTACAGAGCTCTTCAGGGATGATGGCACTAGTCTCACAAATTTATTTCTCACTGTTCTTGTAAAAGGTGCATCCTCCAGATATTCCTGGGGTGTAAGAGCAGGCTTTGCATGATAAATCCACTCTAACATTCCAGTCTCTCTAAGCCTCTGGATCCCCTCATCTACATTATACCAGGGCAGTTCTGGCATTTCAACCTCATGTAATTTTGGCCACCTTTTGATCCATGTTTCAACCAGCCATCCAGACAAACTGTTAATACCTTTTCTGACCCCTTGAGCTATAACATTGAATGCAGAATCTCTGCTTAGTGGGCCCATATCAATAAATTCAGCCTGATCCAGCCTTATATTCCTCCCATCATTATCCCACACTCTTATGATTTAAAATCCATTGTCACACATATTCCTCTGATTTCTGTCTATATAAATTGGAATATTCACACAGTTCTTTTGGAGTATAACATACCTCCTCATGTGTGATACTGTGTACCTCACCTTTAGGAGGCTTTTGGGTCTTTAGTATAGTTATAGGTCTGGAAGAAATGAGGGGTGGTGGGGGTGGGTCATGAAAATAATTAGAAATATCTTCCAAGCCATTTGCTTCAGGGCCTTCATTTGCAGTTTCATCTGGTGAAACAGGATTAATTACTCTAGGACTAATCCCTTCAGGAGGATGTTGGGTGGCCAATTCCTCAAGGCAGGCCAGAGGTGGAGTGGCTATGTCCTCAGGGCAGACTATTACAGGGTTATCTAGAGAAGACTCAGCATGACCTAGAGTTTGAACCTCACCCCCAACATCATTATCAATCCATGTCACCATGCCATTTTTCAGGGTCCCACTTCTTTCCATTCAGTGCCCTCACTTTAATGACAGATACCATGCAACATTGAAATTTCAGTTTGTTGTAAAGTTGCTACTCTAACAATAAGATTCTGAGTCTGATTTTCAGAGATCTCAAGTCTACGGCTACAGGAAATAAGATTTTCCTTCAAGGTACTCATAGAAATTTCTACATCTATCAGACAGTGCTTAAGCTTCTCGTTTGAAGCCTTAAGCCCATCCCTTTCACTCCTTAATGTATCCAGTGTATCTAACAGCAACCAGCCAACATCTGTATACCTCTTATTTCCATAAAACTCCGTAAAGGTGTCAAAAACATTATCCCCCATAGCCTGGCTTTGTACAAGTGAAGCATTAGGAGAATCGAATGGTGATATTTTGACTATCTCTTTTGCCAGCGCACTCCGTGTATTGGGAGTGTCGTTCTGATTATGGGAATCAGAGTCCTTAGTGCCTTTGAGACCAGTCAGAGTAGAAAACCAATTCATAAAAACCAAATTTTAAGATTCTGTTTCTTAAGAACCACTCCCGGTACCAAGTTGTATTAGTTAGATTCTCTAGAAAAACAGAATCAACATGAAACACTCGCAAATATAAAATTTATAAAAGTGTCTCATGTAACCGTTGGAACACAGAGTCCAAAATCCACAGGGCAGGCTGTAAAGCTGACGATTCTGTTGGAGGGTCTGGACGAACTCCATAGGAGAGGCTCGCCAGCCGAGGTGAGAAAAAGAGCCTGTTTCTTCTGAATACTCCTTAAAAGGCTTCCAGTGATTAGATCAAGGATCACTCATTGCAGAAGATACTCCCCTTGGCTGATTACAAATGGAATCAGCTGTGGATACAGCTGACATGCTCATGATTTAATTCTATGAAATGTCCTCATCGCAACAGACAGGCCAGCACTTGCCCAAACAGACAAGCAGGTACTGCCACTTGGCCAAGTTGACACATGAACCTGACCATGACACTTGTAGAGGTCTGACATGGAAGGAGAGGGGACAGGGTTTAACTGCCCAGGCTTCTGAGATTTTCACTCAGAAAAAGGGTATTTGTTGCATCCAGGATGTGTGATGATTGCATTTGCACTTCTGGGAAACAAGGCTTTTATGCAAGAGCAGCACCAAACAAATCTAGGATGAAGAGCCTCAACAAATGTCTTTTCCATATAAATGGAATCATATGCCTTCTATGTATAGTTTCTTTCATTTAGCATAGGGTTTTCAAGGTTCATCCATGTTGTAGGATGCATCATATTGGTGCCATTTTTCCAACTTCATGTTCTTTCTTTGTGTTACATTTTTTTAAATATATATTTTTATTAAGAAATCTTCACACACATACAGTCCATACATGGTGTATAATCAGTGGCTCACAATATCATCACATAGTTATGTATTCATCACCTTGATCATTTTAGAACATTTGGCTTCACTCCATAAAAAGAAATAAAAAGAGAAATTCAAACATCCCATACCCCTTACCCTTCCCTCTCATTGATCACTAGTATTTCTTTAAAAAAAGAAAAGTATAATGTAACATATATACAAAGCAAACGAAGGAAAAAGCAATAATTTTCAAAGCACACTTCAACAAGTAGTTATAGAACAGATGCCAGTGTTTGTCATGGGCTACCATTCCATCATTTCAGTTACTTCCTTCTAGCTGCTCCGAAACACTGGAGGCTAGAAGGAATATCAATATAGTTATTCAGCAGCCATACTCATTTGTTAAATTCCATTTCCTGTGTTATACCTCCTCCTTCTCCTTTAATCCTTCTCCCAGTCTATAGAGATCTTTGGGCTACACCTGTTTCGCTTCGACCCAGCAATATCAGCCCTTTGTATACACCCAGAAGAGCTGAAATCCGTGATACAAACAGACATTTGCACGCCAATATCCATAGCGGTATTATTCACAATTGCCAAAAGATAAAAGCAGTCCAAGTGCCCATGAACAGAAGAGTGGATAAACAAAATGTAGTGTATACATACAATGGCATATTATGCAGCAGGAAGACAAAGTGATGTCCTGAAGCATGAGGCAACATGGATAAACGTTGAGGAAATAGTGCTGAGTGAGATAATCCAGACATAAAAGGATAGATACTATAGAATTTTGTTATTATGATCCTGATAAGTATGAGGTCAGTGTCTTATACTGTAGAATATAGGGGAATTAGAGATACACAGAAGCTAGAGATGGGTGAACCATTAGCTGATGAGGTTGAACTTATTGTAAGACAATGCACAGAAATGAAGGCAGTTCATTAGTGGGTCTATAAGTAATACTGAACATAATTGAAGGTGAACATAATTGAAGGGGGTTTTATAGACGCATGTAACCCATCGATTAACACTACAAATATAAACATGTTCTTACATGAACTACTTCAGAGGTATGAATCTTGTAAAAAGAGTCAATATTAAGGGGCTATGGGTAGAAAAACTACTATTGCATGCTATTTTCTATATTTAACAGGAAGTCATTAATAGTACCTCAGCAGTAGCAGGGGTAAATAATTGAGGGGTGGAAAGGCAAGAGTTAAAGGGAGGTTTGAACTTTCTGTTTGGTGTGGGTGTATTTATCTGTTATTTTTTCTTTTTGGAACAATGAAAATTGTCTAAAATTGAGAGTGATGGTGATTGTACAACTAAGTGAGGATCCTGTGAGACAAAGATTATTTTGGACATTGTATGTCATGCCTAGTGAATGGAGGTGGTTGAAGGATGCGCTGACTGAGAAGTAGAATGGCGAACTGTCATGTATATGTATAATGGAATATTGAGTGGCTACAGAACTGAACAAAATCATGAGACATGTAATAAGGTGAATGAACCTTGGGGACATTATATTGTGCAGAATAAGTCAGAAACAAAAGAACAAATATTGTATGGTCTCTTTTAGAAAACACTTAAAGGAAATTGAGGCCTAGATTGTAAACTCTTATAGTAGTCACGTTTAGTTTGGAGGTAAAAATGTTTCTTGATTTTGAGGTGCTGTGCTATATATGTATCTCCCTGGAACTTGGGCTACCTGTGTGACACCTAAGACACAGAGTTAAGGTTTTGCAGTTCTGAAAATCAGTATTGTTACATACAACAACTGTTAAAGAAACCAAAAAAGATCAGGCTTCAATTAGAAATAAGAATGAAGTCAGTTGGGTCGGGACTAAGGTATATCAGAATATAGGGGTAAGGATGACATTGTCTGTGTTTCAGAACTTCACCTACTGTATAAGACCAAGGGAGAGAGGTTTATTTTGTCCAAAACCTAAATTATGTAGCATATAATCTAATTCAACCTGTATAGATAGCTTATTTAAACAACCCAAGTACATAGAGCCCAGAATTGGAATGAGGGCTTTCAATCCTGCATAGCTTAAGGTAATACCTGCATATATCCCAGAGTATGTTGGATAGAATAATTAAGAAGTATTGGCAATTTCCTTGAGGAAAGGCAGAAAAATTATGGAACTATTAGGCTTTACCACCAGGCAAACCTCTGATACTGTCTCAAAAATTAGGGACTCCTCAGTCAATAGGACAAGCCCTTGGTCTTGAGGCTTGCTCTTGTGAAGCTTATTTCTGTAGCAGAGAAGCTAAGCCTACTTATAGTTATTCCTAATAGTTACAGAAAAGCTCTTTTGTGGTTCAGATATGGTCTCTTTCTTTCTAAGCCCAACTCTTGAAGTAAAATCATTACCTTCCCTGCTATGTGGAACATGACTTCCGGGGTTAAAGTTTCCCTGGCAATGTAGGACATGACTCCCGGGGATGAACTTGGCCTTGGCACTTGTCAGTTGTTGGATTGACAATGCCTTCCTGATCAAAAGGGGAAAAGAAATGTAACAAAATAAGGTATCAGTGGCTGAGAGAGTCCAAATAGAGTCGAGAGGCTCTTCTGGAGTCTTCTCTCATGCAAGCTTTAGCTAGATATTGCTAATTATCACGGTCTGCCAAATCCCAATAAAAAACCTTCCTGTTAACCCTAAAGGATACCTAGGACTCTATCTGAGAGTCTACGAAAGTTTTCATGTACTAAGATTACTTTTTAGAAACCTGCAACTTCCAGACGGATTCTGAGGCTAGATAAGTTGTGAAACCCAGAGGGGCCATGCTTTCCAAGAACATCAACTAGTTCCGTCCCCCATCCCATATGATTGACAGCCCTTTCCAGCATGTTAAAGTTAGAATGGGGCAGAACCCCTAATACCCCTAAAGGTAGGGAGAAGGGTCAAAGGACAAGGAAGAATTTTAACAGGAGATAAGATTTAACCAATGAATGTGACCGCTGAATCGAATTATTGATATTTCTTTTAGTTTCCAGTGTCTTGGAGCAGCTAGAAGGAAAAAACTAAAATTGCGAAACAGTAACCCATTCTAAACTCTGCACTGTTTTCTATAACAACTTGTTACAATGTACTTTGACATTTATTGCTTTTTTGTATATATTTCATAATAAAAAATGTTTAAAGAAAGTAACAAAATATAACCAAGAAAGGTTTTGAACATCACACCTTCCAAGTAGAGTTTTGCAAAGTATTTGAACATCTGCTGAGGCAGCAGATGAGAGTATTAACATTTTTTGTTTCTTTCGGGCTTGCCTTCCAACACACAGTATCAGGCACTGAAGAAGTGGCTCCAGACTGTCCCCATGTGTTCTAGTTTGCTAGCTGCCGGAATGCAATATACCAGAAACAGAATGGCTTTTAAAAAGGGGAATTTAATAAGTTGCTAGTTTACAGTTCTAAGACCAAGAAAATGTCCCAATTAAAACAAGTCGATAAAAATGTCCAATCAAAGGCACCCAGGGAATGATACCTTGGTTCAAGAAGGCCAATGAAGTTTGGGGTTTCTCTCTCAAGTGAGAAGGCACATGGTAAACAGGGTCAGGGTTTCTCTCTCATCTGGAAAAGCATGTGCTGAACACAGCATCATCTGCTAGCTTTATCTCTGGCTTCCCTTCGCAAAGCTCCTCAGGAGGCGTTTTCCTTCTTCATTTCCAAAGGTCGCTGGCTGGCAGACTCTGCTTCTTGTGGCTTGTCATTCTGCTGTGCTCTCTCCAAAATGTTTCCTCTTTTATAGGACTTCAGAAACTAATCTAGACCCACCCAAATGGATGGAGATATGCGTCCAGCTAATCCAGCTTAACAACCACTCTTGATTAAATCTCATCTCCAGGGAGATGATCTAATTGAAGTTTCAAGCATGCAGTGCTGAATAGGAATTAGAAGTATCTGCTTTTACAAAATGGGATTAGGATTAAAACATGGCTTTTCTGGGGTATATACATCATTTCAAACCAGTACATCATGTTTCACAATTTCCATGGTAAAAGCAAGATTGTCTTTATTAATTTGTACCTTGTTCTTTTTTTGCAAAAGTCATTGATCTCTAGCAGTAAGGAATGGTACCTCTTTGTCATGCAACTCCTTGTGGCTAAGTCCAGCTTCCTTCTGAAGGTAAAAGCATTGATGGAAAGAAATACAATTTTTCATCCTCATCTTTAAACAGCACTGACATTGTAGAAAACATTCCTTTGGGCAAGTAGTGTGCCAGTGTAGGATATGGGCCATTTTGCTACATGCTATTTTGTCATCACCAGTTTGCTTCACACACAGCTTTTACACAGTCATTTTGATGACATGAATATCTTGCTGTGGTTGCCTTGATGTGGCTGTTTTGATATAGAAATGTTTTAACTCTGTCAAAAAACAAACGAGTAAAGTTTTCACTAAAACAACAACAATGACAACACACAATTGGAGCTTGGCTGAGCTTTCCTCCCTTGCTCCTAGCAGAGACCTCTTCTTTTTCCCTTGGGGAAGTGTTTCTGACTGAGCCTGCCATTCCAGTGAGCGCCAGCCTTTGGAATTCTAGGACTTGGCTTACAGTTTTGTGGTGTGATCTCGGCTTTTCCATCTGTTCCAGACTGGTGTATGATGTGTTTCCAGTCATGGATGTCCCCCAGTTGTTTTAGACAGGTCCTGACTATTTAGTAGCTGTTCTAGAATACTAAATTCTGTACCTCCCTATGCCACCATTTTGCTTTGCCTCCTCCCCAGATATATTTTTAGTGCTTTTGGTGACAGCTGAGCTGAACCTGCTTATCTTCTGGTTTCAGATAGAGGACCCCAGTAAATGCAGTCCTCGGTTTTGGGAGGAGCTCTTCCTCATGAAGGTAAGACTTGGTGGTATATATGTGGATTTTCCTGGTATCTGAGATTGCCTTATCATGTATTCTATGTGCTACGCTAAATATGCCCTCAGGCTTTTATTGTTTCCTTGGCAGGTGAATTTAGAGTACCTGGAAGGCAAACTAGAATCTCTTGATGGTGAGGAACTAATGAAGATCAAGGACAATATTAATTGCTTATTTCAACACTGTATCCAGGCTCTTGGAGAGGAGCATCCAATTCGAGTTGTCAATGCATTGCAGGTACAAGGTTGGGAGACTGGGAAAGTCTTGTTAAAGAGGAGAAAGGAATTGAAACATATCTCTTGGAACCTGAGGAACTTAAAATTGCCCTTAGATATGGGGTTTTCTTCTTTCTTTCTCTTTTTCCTTCTCTCTCTGTATCTCTTTCTCCTTCCTTCCCTCCCTCTCTTCCTTCCTTCCTTTCTGTAATCACATACCTGTACCATGTTTGTTTAGCCATTTTTCTCGTTAAACAAATTGATACTTCTAGTAATCTTGTTCGTCTAATTTGATTTAACTCCAAGATAGATTGACAGAATTCTTGCTATTACTTGAGGAAAGGAAGTAATGGGAAAACTGAGGCAAGACTGCTTAGTGTACTGCAAAATTCAGAAAAGGAGATTCTTTTTTATTGTTTTTTACCCTTTGGCTCAATAATTCCTTTTATAGGAATTTTTTTTTCATCTTTTATTTATTTTAATTTTTAAATTTTTTATTAATTAAAAAAATTACAAGAAACACAAACATTCCCAACACATACACTCAGCAATTCACAATATCATCACATAGTTGCATATTCATCATCATGATCATTTCCCAGAACATTAGCATCAATTCAGAAAAAGAAATAAAAAGACAACAGAAAAATATAACAAACAGAGAAAAAAAAATTTTACAGGCCATACCCTTTACTGATCCCTTTCATTGATCACTAGCATTTCAAACTAATTCTATTTTAACATTTGTTCCCCCTATTATTTATTTTTATTCCATATGTTCCTTTCATCTGTTGACAAGGTAGATAAAAGGAGCATCAGACACAAGGTTTTCACAATCACACAGTCACATTGTGAAAGCTATATCATTAAACAATCATCTTCAAGAAACATGGCTGCTGGAACACAGCTCTACATTTTCAGGCAGTTCCCTCCAGCCTCTCCATTACATCTTGGATAACAAGGTGATATCTACTTAATGCGTAAGAATAACCTCCAGGATAACCTCTCGACTTTGTTTGGAATCTCTCAGCCATTGACACTTAGTCTCATTTCACTTTTCCCCCTTTGGTCGAGAAGGTTCTCTCAATCCCTTGATGTTAATTCTCAGCTCATTCTAGGGTTTTTCTCAATCCCTTGATGCTGAGTCTCAGCTCATTCTAGAGTTTTTCTCAATCCCTTGATGCTGAATCTCAGTTCATTCTGGGATTTCTGTCCCACGTTGCCAGGAAGATCCCACTCCTGGTAGTCATGTCCCATGTAGACAGGGGGAGGGTGGTGAGTCTGCTTGCTGTGTTGGCTGGAGAGAAAAGGAGATTCTTAGTATGCTGTTTTCTCATTATATCAGGAGTTCTTAACCTGAGATTTCAGGGGATTCTTGAGTTTTTAGCGTACAGCAAAATTCAGAAAAAGATTTTTAGTACACTATTTTCTCACTATATCAGGAGTTTTTAACCTGAGATTTCAGGGAATTCTTCACTTTCCCTAAAATTATATAATATTTTGTGTATATATATTCATTTTTCTGGAAAGCAGCCTTTCATCAGATTTTCAAAGAGATCTAACTCAAAATACATTATGATTCAGTGTTCTTAATGCTAAGAGACATTACTATGAGGAAGATTCATTCAACAACTGTTGTCTTGAATGGCTGTTAAATGCTAAGCATTGGACCGGGTGGTGGGGATATACTGTAGATTTTTTGAGGGCAAAGACTTTGATAGTTTCATTCAGTCCTTTATTCATAGTTGGTAGAATCAGTGTCTGGCAAATAGTTGGCACTCTAGAAGTAAATTCTTACTGAATGATTGCTGAACAAAGTATTTAAAATTTACAGTCTAGTGGGTTCAGTATAGCCAAGTTTGGGCTGAGTATGAACAGTCCACAAGAGAATAAAAGATTTTATTAGAATTTTTGGTAGATTGGTTTCAAGTTTCTAACTTTGTAGTTGGTGCATTGCTTTGTGAGCTGGAGTTCATCTGTGGAATGGAAATAATAATTACCTCTTGAGTTGATGCCCCCCAAAAATGGGCCATTTTTATCCTGTGGCTTTGTTAACCCTTGAAACAGAAAGTTTCAGGTTTTGAACATCACAGTTGTATGGTTCAGTGAAAGTTGAAATAAAAGTTGGAGATTGTACTTCTAGTAATTGCGGTGGCATACTGTTGAGCATGAATTATAAACTGCTCTTAGTTCAGTGAAAGTGGATTGACATAAAGCTACTTGGTGACCCATGAAAATAATAGCACATTATTTTAATAGCTAACACTCATTGAGCTGTAACAAAATTCCAGGCACTGTGTTCCAGGGACTGTTCTAAGTGCTTTACAGTATTGTTACATAATAATTATAACATTCCTATGAGATGGGTGCAATTATTATCATTCCCATTTTATAGATGAGAAAATTGAGGCACTGAAAAATTAATTTGCTCAAGTTCAAATAGCTAGTAAATAGTAGTTGGGATTTATAAACAATTTAAGATTTGAAGCAGTTTGCTTTTACCATTTAAGAGCTTAATTTTTTTTTAATTAAACATACCAACATGCAAACACAAACATTCTTACCATATGATAATTCCATTCTACATTTATAATTTATTTATAAATAAATTTATTTATAATTTATAATTTATAATTTAAATTTATTTATAAATAAATTTATTTATAATTTATAATTTATGATCAGTAATTCACAATATTATCACATAGTTGTATATTCATCATCATGATCATTTCTTAGAACATTTGCATCAATTCAGAAAAAGAAATAAAAAGAAAACAAAAAAATTCATATATACCATATCTCTTACCCTCCCTTTCATTGATCACTAGCATTTTAATCTACTAAATTTATTTTAACATTTGTTACCTCTATTATTTATTTATTTTTAATCCATATGTTTTACTCGTCTGTTGAAAAGGTAGATAAAAGGAGCGTTAGACACAAGGTTTTCACAATCACACAATTGCATTGTGAAAGCTATATCTTTATACAGTCATCTTCAAGAAACATGGCTACTGGAACACAGCTCTACATTTTCAGGCAGTTCCCTCCAGCATTTCCATTACACCTTAACTAAAAAGGTGGTATCTATATAATGCATAAGAATAACCTCTGGGATAACCTCTTGACTCTGCTTGAAGTCTCTCAGCCATTGACACTTTATTTTGTCTCATTTTGCTCTTTCCCCTTTT